>JAMPIV010006994.1:0-197944 GCA_024509875.1 Oreohelix idahoensis | reverse complement strand
AATCCGTTCTAAAGTTTTGGCACACCGTTCAGGGCGCAAAACAACTATGTTCTCAGCTGGATTATCTACTTTCATTTATTGGGGTCCTTTGTGTAGAAATACACGATGAGACTCCCAGATTTTAGATTAAATGCGGAATACACGTTATATGTACTCAGATAATTATGTTACTTCTTGTGAGGTCGGTTGGCTAACATTCTTTATATCAGCGACAATAATACTGATAAATGATAAGGCAAAGATAAAAAATGAGAACGAGGAAAAAAGGGATAAAGGCGATGAAATAAATGGATCACCATATGACAGATATCTCTTGAGAACAGTGCACGAAGATAAATAAATGGACACAAAATAAAATATTACAGATAATTTGCCCTAACACCTGCAAACAAAATGGTAGTGACATTACGTGGATTGGTAAAAATTATCCCTAATATGCTGTCAAGAGATGAGCCCGGTGGTTGAAAGGTTTAAATTTTTCTGATTTCATGCACGAGGGCTCATCCTGGCTGTTTTGACAGCGAACGTTGCTAGATGGCGCTGTCTGTGAAATGTTTATATTAGTAACGAAGAAACTGAAATGTGAATGAGACGGAACATGTGCGTGTGGACTCTCTGTGTCTGGAATCTAATGTTCAATTTTCTGATAATATGTTGAAATACTGTGATGTCTTTTGACTGATGTTGTCCACCCTAAGTTTACACAATTTGCTGAGTTTCATGAAGTCGTCTGTAGGTAGATTCCTGGACGCATGATGTATTAATATTTACATTTCAAAATTATTAGTTAGGTAAGGTTTGTTGTTGATTAACTAGGGTTACTGAGCTTATCGCTCTTTCGTAGCTAGTGCCAAGTTAAAGAAATTCCGTGTGTTCTGTAGCTACTGAGTGGTGCTGTATAGTGTGTTTGTGATTGTCGGGGAGCCCGGCAATATGATTTCTTCTTTCCGAGGAGAGTCCTGGGTTATTGAGCAGCACATGCTGAACTGTCTCATATCGATAGGTACAGGTGCGGCATTTAGGCTAATGTGTGGGGTTTAATTTGTCTTAGTGCGTGTTGAGTCTGGTATGTTCCATTCTTAGTTGGAAGATTGGGTACAAGTCTGTTTTTTAAGATAATGTGTGAGGTTTAATTTGTCTTACTGCTTGTTGATTGTGATGTGTTCAGTTCTTAGTTGGAAGATTGGGCTACAAGTCTGTTTTTTAAGATAATGTGTGAGGTTTAATTTGTCTTACTGCTTGTTGATTGTGATGTGTTCAGTTCTTAGTTGGAAGATTGGGTACAAGTCTGTTTTTTAAGATAATGTGTGAGGTTTAATTTGTCTTACTGCTTGTTGATTGTGATGTGTTCAGTTCTTAGTTGGAAGATTGGGTACAAGTCTGTTTTTTAAGATAATGTGTGAGGTTTAATTTGTCTTACTGCTTGTTGATTGTGATGTGTTCAGTTCTTAGTTGGAAGATTGGGTTACAAGTCTGTTTTTTAAGATAATGTGTGAGGTTTAATTTGTCTTACTGCTTGTTGATTGTGATGTGTTCAGTTCTTAGTTGGAAGATTGGCTACAAGTCTGTTTTTTAAGATAATGTGTGAGGTTTAATTTGTCTTACTGCTTGTTGATTGTGATGTGTTCAGTTCTTAGTTGGAAGATTGGGTTCCAAGTCTGATTTTAAGATAATGTGTGAGGTTTAATTTGTATTAGTGCTTGTTGATTGTGATGTGTTCAGTTCTTAGTTGGAAGATTGGGTACAAGTCTGTTTTTTAAGATAATGTGTGAGGTTTAATTTGTCTTACTGCTTGTTGATTGTGATGTGTTCAGTTCTTAGTTGGAAGATTGGCTACAAGTCTGTTTTTTAAGATAATGTGTGAGGTTTAATTTGTCTTACTGCTTGTTGATTGTGATGTGTTCAGTTCTTAGTTGGAAGATTGGCTACAAGTCTGTTTTTTAAGATAATGTGTGAGGTTTAATTTGTCTTACTGCTTGTTGATTGTGATGTGTTCAGTTCTTAGTTGGAAGATTGGGCTACAAGTCTGTTTTTTAAGATAATGTGTGAGGTTTAATTTGTCTTACTGCTTGTTGATTGTGATGTGTTCAGTTCTTAGTTGGAAGATTGGGCTACAAGTCTGTTTTTAAGATAATGTGTGAGGTTTAATTTGTCTTACTGCTTGTTGATTGTGATGTGTTCAGTTCTTAGTTGGAAGATTGGGTACAAGTCTGTTTTTTAAGATAATGTGTGAGGTTTAATTTGTCTTACTGCTTGTTGATTGTGATGTGTTCAGTTCTTAGTTGGAAGATTGGGTACAAGTCTGTTTTTTAAGATAATGTGTGAGGTTTAATTTGTCTTACTGCTTGTTGATTGTGATGTGTTCAGTTCTTAGTTGGAAGATTGGGTACAAGTCTGTTTTTTAAGATAATGTGTGAGGTTTAATTTGTCTTACTGCTTGTTGATTGTGATGTGTTCAGTTCTTAGTTGGAAGATTGGGCTACAAGTCTGTTTTTAAGATAATGTGTGAGGTTTAATTTGTCTTACTGCTTGTTGATTGTGATGTGTTCAGTTCTTAGTTGGAAGATTGGGTACAAGTCTGTTTTTTAAGATAATGTGTTTAAGATAATGTGTGAGGTTTAATTTGTCTTACTGCTTGTTGATTGTGATGTGTTCAGTTCTTAGTTGGAAGATTGGGTACAAGTCTGTTTTTTAAGATAATGTGTGAGGTTTAATTTGTCTTACTGCTTGTTGATTGTGATGTGTTCAGTTCTTAGTTGGAAGATTGGGTACAAGTCTGTTTTTTAAGATAATGTGTGAGGTTTAATTTGTCTTACTGCTTGTTGATTGTGATGTGTTCAGTTCTTAGTTGGAAGATTGGGTACAAGTCTGTTTTTTAAGATAATGTGTGAGGTTTAATTTGTCTTACTGCTTGTTGATTGTGATGTGTTCAGTTCTTAGTTGGAAGATTGGGTACAAGTCTGTTTTTTAAGATAATGTGTGAGGTTTAATTTGTCTTACTGCTTGTTGATTGTGATGTGTTCAGTTCTTAGTTGGAAGATTGGGTACAAGTCTGTTTTTTAAGATAATGTGTGAGGTTTAATTTGTCTTACTGCTTGTTGATTGTGATGTGTTCAGTTCTTAGTTGGAAGATTGGGTACAAGTCTGATTTTAAGATAATGTGTGAGGTTTAATTTGTCTTACTGCTTGTTGATTGTGATGTGTTCAGTTCTTAGTTGGAAGATTGGGTACAAGTCTGTTTTTTAAGATAATGTCGGAGGGTTTAATTTGTCTTGCTGCTTGTTGATTGTGATGTGTTCAGTTCTTAGTTGGAAGATTGGGTACAAGTCTGTTTTTTTAAGTTAATGTGTGAGGTTTAATTTGTCTTACTGCTTGTTGATTGTGTGTTGTTCAGTTCTTAGTTGGAAGATTGGGTACAAGTCTGTTTTTTAAGATAATGTGTGAGGTTTAATTTGTCTTACTGCTTGTTGATTGTGATGTGTTCAGTTCTTAGTTGGAAGATTGGGTACAAGTCTGTTTTTTAAGATAATGTGTGAGGTTTAATTTGTCTTACTGCTTGTTGATTGTGATGTGTTCAGTTCTTAGTTGGAAGATTGGGTACAAGTCTGTTTTTTAAGATAATGTGTGAGGTTTAATTTGTCTTACTGCTTGTTGATTGTGATGTGTTCAGTTCTTAGTTGGAAGATTGGGTTCCAAGTCTGATTTTAAGATAATATGTGATGTTTAATTTGTATTAGTGCTTGATGAGTATGGTGTGTTTTGCTCTCGGTTGGAGGATTGTGCTCCAGGTCTGTTTGTAAGATAATGCCAAGTTAAGCAAGGTTAAAATGGAGGTTGATAGACGAAGATGATGAAACAATAATGACAAACAATTTATCGGCTACTGACCCTGCACTGATGTTCGGCACTACCTACCCAGGTAAATGTAAAATGGAATAAAAACCAACTAAATTGTAATACATATAAATAATCCCATAAGATATAATCATTGTTTCTTGCAGCGCCCCCCCCCCCCCTGTAGTTACCAGGGGTCTCGTGTGAGACAAATAAAGGAGAGACCTGCTGCTCCATCAAGCATGTCGTACTAGGCAACTAATATAAGGTTGAACATGGAGCTGGCAAGTTCATCATGTAAAAGACATTGCTATAGAAAGCATCACTACACGAGCAGATGTATCTTTGGTGCAGACGTCATGTAAGGTTGACCAGCTGTAGGTGTGGGTCCATGCTCCCAAAGAAGTGAAAAGAAGAAATATTGTTATCTGAATATTCTGTTGAAACATGATCGACCCTTTTCATTTGTTTTATTTTTGACTCTGACACAGACACTAGTCGCTCATGTAGTCTGAGTTCGTTGTCCTGTATGCATAATTGTTTTTTAAACATCAGGCCTGCACTTGAATCTGAACTGTCATATTTCTCTATTTCAGACACCTGTTGATAATGCTATTATTTTCATTGTTATCTGTATAATTCAGAGGTTTTCAAACTGTGCGTCGCGGCTCCCAGGGGCGTCGCGACCTTCGGCTAAGGGCGTCGCGGTGGCTTAGGAAAAGTAAGTTGATTAAATTAATTTAGTTTTTCATTTACAAAATAAATACAGTCTTATTTATTGTGTGTCCGAAACTTAACTTATTTACCCCCCACAATTGGTATCAGATGTAAAATATGCACATTCAGAAGTCATTAATATCTTTTTGGGTACAATTGCTTATATATAATATATAGTATAGAGAGGAGCCGCGGTGATTTATGCACTGGTCAAGGGAGCCGCGAACCAAAAAAGTTTGAAAACCTCTGGTATAATTAGTACACTATAAATTACTGTCTTCGTTCAGAATGACGTAAAATAAACATTTCGTCTGAAAATCAATTTGTATTTAAGCCCAGGTGGCTGGACTGTTGAACAATAAACATTTAAGGAACGATCAGTTTACAAAAACCAAACACCTGCACTTTTGTTCACTTCTCCATCTTTAAATATTAAAAAGGAAGTGCTTTCCACCGGAAATTATGTTATTTAGTTGTTAAATTTGCCGAAGAGTCTATAAAGAAAAACAAAACTTAAATACAGATAAGCTGGATCTAAGTCTCAATAGATCAATCAACGGGAAACAGCTAAATCACTCATACGAACACCGAACAAAGAAACTTGGATAAACAAATTGGCCATGGCAAACACCGGGAGAGAGGTTTACAGACATATGGCCGGTCCTGACCCTAATGACAACATCAGTCATCTTACAAGGAGGAATCAGAGCACCATTTTTCGGCTCAGGTCACAACATATACCACTCGTCACTTGAACAGAATCCAACCACAACACTCTCCAGAGTGCCAGCTATGTAATTACCCCTACGAAACTGTTGACCACTACCTCTTTAAGTGCCCGGCACCCGATGATATTTGGAAAATGCTCCTTCCTCCTAGGCCAGAGAAGTGGAACCCGTACGGAGGAAAAAAAAACAACTTGTTGAACATGCAGATATCACTACATGGCATTGAGCCGAAGGGCGAGAGCCCAAGCACCGCTGATTCATTAACATCAACGAACACAACTTTTGGCTCAGATTAGTTAATTAGGTAGAATAGATGGATTTAACAGGTCTGACATGATCACCCGAGTTTAACTGATGACAAGAACTAGACAAGCTCTAGTGGAACAACAGGAAAAAGGAAGGTGCCGGCTTTGGGAAGGGCACACAATCAGGAAACCTACCGGAAGCTTTACAAGGCAGTTCATGCTCTGGAATCCACAGGGTAAGAGAGATAGGAGTGATTTAGGCATTAAAGAAACAACTCGTCTTAACACAAGTTATAGGTATTAGGCAGAAATAGAGAAATCTGGTCTGTCACAGGAGGTAATAATTCACCATGAGCAAACAATGAAATAGCAGCTGGCTGGTCGCACTATAAACAACATTTAATATATCAACACCTCAGATATAAAAGCAGAGTGTATGGAATAAAGTAGTAAAATGATTGAAAGTTAAATAAATAAAAGTCGTAAATAAAAAACACACGAATACACTGACACCCACACAAGTTGTCAATCTATAACAAGTTATACATATTTTTGGTTGAACATCAAGTATAATTTTCACCTGAGTGTTCAGGTGCCGGAAAGCAAAACAAAGAGTAGTAATAATGTAAATTATCACATAAGAGGTGACTAAGGAGGGCCCCCACTCCTACCCCATCCTGTATAGATTTTCAGCCACACAAAAAAAGTCAATAAAACAGCATTAACATATATACTAAGGAATGAAGACTGAGGGAGGATGTGAGCAGATGGTATAGGACATGAAGACTGAGGGAGGATGTGATAGTTGATGGTACAGGACATGAAGACTGAGGGAGGATGTGATAGTTGATGGTACAGGACATGAAGACTGAGGGAGGATGTGATAGTTGATGGTACAGGACATGAAGACTGAGGGAGGATGTGATAGTTGATGGTACAGGACATGAAGACTGAGGGAGGATGTGAACAGATGGTACAGGACATGAAGACTGAGGGAGGATGTGAGCAGATGGTACAGGACATGAAGACTGAGGGAGGATGTGATAGTTGATGGTACAGGACATGAAGACTGAGGGAGGATGTGAGCTGATGATACAGGACATGAAGACTGAGGGAGGATGTGATAGTTGATGGTACAGGACATGAAGACTGAGGGAGGATGTGAACAGATGGTACAGGACATGAAGACTGAGGGAGGATGTGAACAGATGGTACATGACATGAAGACTTTGGGAGGATGTGAGCAGATGGTACAGGACATGAAGACTGAGGTAGGATGTGAGCAGATGGTACAGGACATGAAGACTGAGGGAGGATGTGAGCAGATGGTACATGACATGAAGACTTTGGGAGGATGTGAGCAGATGGTACAGGACATGAAGCCTGAGGGAGGTTGTGAACAGATGGTACAGGACATGAAGTCTGAGGGAGGATGTGAGCAGATGGTACATGACATGAAGACTTTGGGAGGATGTGAGCAGATGGTACAGGACATGAAGACTGAGGGAGGATGTGAGCAGATGGTATAGGACATGAAGACTGAGGGAGGATGTGATAGTTGATGGTACAGGACATGAAGACTGAGGGAGGATGTGAACAGATGGTACAGGACATGAAGACTGAGGGAGGATGTGAGCAGATGGTACAGGACATGAAGACTTTGGGAGGATGTGAGCAGATGGTACAGGACATGAAGACTGAGGGAGGATGTGAGCAGATGGTACATGACATGAAGACTTTGGGAGGATGTGAGCAGATGGTACAGGACATGAAGACTGAGGGAGGATGTGAACAGATGGTACAGGACATGAAGACTTTGGGAGGATGTGAGCTGATGGTACAGGACATGAAGACTGAGGGAGGATGTGATAGTTGATGGTACAGGACATGAAGACTGAGGGAGGATGTGAACAGATGGTACAGGACATTAAGACTGAGGGAGGATGTGAACAGATGGTACAGGACATGAAGATTGAGGGAGGATGTGAGCAGATGGTACAGGACATGAAGACTGAGGGAGGATGTGAACAGATGGTACAGGACATGAAGACTGAGGGAGGATGTGATAGTTGATGGTACAGGACATGAAGACTGAGGGAGGATGTGATAGTTGATGGTACAGGACATGAAGACTGAGGGAGGATGTGAGCAGATGGTACAGGACATGAAGACTGAGGGAGGATGTGAACAGATGGTACAGGACATGAAGACTGAGGAAGGATGTGAACAGATGGTACAGGACATGAAGACTGACGGAGGATGTGAACAGATGGTACAGGACATGAAGACTGAGGGAGGATGTGAACAGATGGTACAGGACATGAAGACTGAGGGAGGATGTGAGCAGATGGTACAGGACATGAAGACTGAGGGAGGATGTGAACAGATGGTACAGGACATGAAGACTGAGGGAGGATGTGAACAGATGGTACAGGACATGAAGACTGAGGGAGGATGTGAGCAGATGGTACAGGACATGAAGACTGAGGGAGGATGTGAACAGATGGTACAGGACATGAAGACTGAGGGAGGATGTGATAGTTGATGGTACAGGACATGAAGACTGAGGGAGGATGTGAACAGATAGTACAGGACATGAAGACTGAGGGAGGATGTGAACAGATGGTACAGGACATGAAGACTGAGGGAGGATGTGAACAGATGGTACAGGACATGAAGACTGAGGGAGGATGAAAACAGATGGTACAGGACATGAAGACTGAGGGAGGATGTGAGCAGATGGTACAGGACATGAAGACTGAGGGAGGATGTGAGCTGATGGTACAGGACATGAAGACTGAGGGAGGATGTGAACAGATGGTACAGGACATGAAGACTGAGGGAGGATGTGAACAGAGGGTACAGGACATGAAGACTGAGGGAGGATGTGAGCAGATGGTACAGGACATGAAGACTGAGGGAGGATGTGAGCAGATGGTACAGGACATGAAGACTGAGGGAGGATGTGAGCAGATGGTACATGACATGAAGACTTTGGGAGGATGTGAGCAGATGGTACAGGACATGAAGACTTTGGGAGGATCTGAGCAGATGGTACAGGACATGAAGACTGAGGGAGGATGTGAACAGATGGTACAGGACATGAAGACTGAGGGAGGATGTGAGCAGATGGTACAGGACATGAAGACTTTGGGAGGATGTGAGCAGATGGTACAGGACATGAAGACTGAGGGAGGATGTGATAGTTGATGGTACAGGACATGAAGACTGAGGGAGGATGTGATAGTTGATGGTACAGGACATGAAGACTGAGGGAGGATGTGAGCAGATGGTACAGGATATGAAGACTGAGGGAGGATGTGAACAGATGGTACAGGACATGAAGACTGAGGGAGGATGTGAACAGATGGAACAGGACATGAAGACTGACGGAGGATGTGAACAGATGGTACAGGACATGAAGACTGAGGGAGGATGTGAACAGATGGTACAGGACATGAAGACTGAGGGAGGATGTGACCTGATGGTACAGGACATGAAGACTGAGGGAGGATGTGAGCTGATGGTACAGGACATGAAGATTGAGGGAGGATGTGATAGTTGAAGTGCGATAATGATGAAGATGATGATGATAATGTTGATGATGATGAAATATTTTAGGCATGTCGAACGCATGTTTGTAGTGTACAAGAAAACTTACCTTTAACATGTCACACCTGCTTTATTAATGCAGTTGTTTATATAGAACTTCGGAAACCGTAAACTTATTGATTACGTGAAATATTTTTTAGCCACTTAATTTCTAAAATCGAGTCAAACAATATAAGAATAATAACAGTCAAAGACTTTGATAAAAACAATGATTTACGCGTGTGTTTATAGACTACACCAAGATGTTCAACACACTATTGTGCGTAATTGCTTATTGTCACGAAATACGTTTGTTCTCTTTTTATTTAGTTTTCTCTCCTCTCCGTCATTATTATTTACCTCTCTTGTTACACTGGTTCGATCCCCAGTTGAGGTGGAATTTTTAAGACAGTAAACGGCTCCGAGGTCGACCCAGCCCCATGAACTGGGTAAGATCAGCTTTGGGAAGGTTACATGCTGACCACATCACTCCTAGTGTGCTGTATAGTCATGAAAAGATAGGCCTAACACCATATTCCCAATATGCCTCAATGGGCATGTAATGGGATTCCTTAGCTTCACCTATTACTCTTGTTACGTGCTAAATCTTCCAGTATTTGTTGTTTTCGCTTTCATAGTTCAAGGTTTTCTTATACTATTTTGTCCTATTTCTTTACACCTTACTAATTACCTTACTAAAAACTCAATCACAGAGAACATGAAAGACGTGCCCATTGAATCAGCAACAAAAATGCTTGGTTAAATAAAAAAGAAAATAAACAAACCATGGGTTACAGATGACATTGTGAAGTTATGTGATACACGGCGGGAAATGAAAAAGGTTAAGAAAGAGATTCCTGAAGCAGCATGGCTATACAGTATGGTGAATAAAAATATTAGAAAGAAAATGAAACAGGTTTAAGAAAAATGGGTAGCTGATCAATGTGAGTCCATTAATTCAGGACTAATAAAAGGTAACTGCAATGCAGCTTTCGACACATTAAGAAGACTATCAAAACCTCAACAACCCAGGGTAACTGTCATAGAAGATAGCAATGGGACTCTGCTCAATGAAAAAACAGCTGTAATGAGAAGGTGGACAGAATATTGTAAAGAATAATATAACTGTTAACTCGACACTGACTATAGCATATTAAACAACATTAAGTGTGAAAACAAGGAACTCTGAAATGCAGCTATATTACGGGAAGAATTGGAAGAGGCTATATGTTCGATGAAAGGAGGGAAGTCACCGGGTGTGGATAATATCCCAGCAGAGCTCTTGAAATATGGAGGGTCAGGTATGGTAAAAATCATGAGAACAATTTGCCAGAAGATATGGAGTACAAAAAAATGACCAAAAGAGTGGTCGCAGCCATTAGTAATACCGCTTCCAAAGAAAGGAAATCTAAAAATGTGCAAGAATTACAGAACCATTAGCCTTATTAGTCATCCAAGTAAAGTGATGTTAAGGATACTTTTGAACAGAATAAAACAGAAATCAGAAGAAATTTTGTCCGAGGAACAGGCTGGCTTTTGACCAATAAGAAGTACCTCAGAACAAATCTTCAATATTAGATTACTGATCGAAAAACATCTTCAGCATCAACGCGATTTATACCATAACTTCATCGATTTCACAAAAGCATTCGATTATGTCTGGCATGACGGCTTATGGCAAATAATGAGAAAATTCAATGTTGATACCAACATCATAGATATCATTGAAGCACTATACAAGGACGCAAGCAGTGCTGTTTTTGCAAGCAATGACATTGGAGATATTTTCAAAACAACTGTAGGAGTTCGTCAGGGATGTATCCTGTCCCCAGTGCTCTTTAATATAAATCTAGAACATATTATGCACGAGGCTCTCTACGATTATAAAACAACCATATCGATTGGAGGCCGACCTCTTTGCAATCTACGTTTTGCTGATGATATCGATCTTATAGCTGGAACAGAATCAGAACTTCAAGACCTTACCTCTAGACTGGAGAAAGTAACAAGAGCATATGGGATAGAAATTAATATAGAAAAAAGCAAGATATTGGTGAATAGCCATAAGAAACATGTTCCGACCAACATTACGTTAAATGGGCAAACGTTAGAAGAAGTGAACACCTTTAAATATCTGGGGTCCACTACATGTACTGATGGAAGATCAAGTAAAAAAATCAAGACAAGACTTGAGATGGCCTCAGCTGCCATGACAAGGCTGAATGTGATCTGGAAAAGTAACATACAAATCACTTGTATTATCTATTCTCTTGTATGGGTGTGAGGGCTGGACACTCACTGCAGATACGGAGCGAAGGATTCAGGCTTTAGAGTATAAATGTTATAGAAGAAATTTGCGCATTTGCTATAAAGAACACAAAACAAATGCCCATAATAGAGAGAAAATAAACACGTATGCAGGCCACCAAGAACCACTTTTGTCAGTAGTGAAACGTTGAAAGCTAGCCTGGTTTGGACATGTAACTCGTCATGACTCACTTTCAAAAACGATCCTCCAGGGAACAATCGAAGGTAAACGGAGAAGAGGAAGTAAAAAAAAAATCCTGGGCTGATAACATCAAAGAATGGGCAGGGCACGGTTTTTCCACACTTGTACGCATAGCTGAGGACAGAGAGCAGTGGAGGACACTGTCTGCTGATGCTTCCACCATGGCACCCCTGCGACTCATGACGGGTTACAGGTTGAGATGAGATGAATTACCTTCATCGTTTGACCTGGTTTTGACACAACATTGACTTTGTGCAAAGCGAAGTTGCCACATTGACTTTTCGCTTATCGCTAGCTCCAGACATAGGATGTAAAGGCTGCTTTCTGTCTGGGAAGATCCGCAAAAATCATGTTGTCGCATGATAAGGCTGCAGTTGACAAATTTGTAGTGCCAAAAAACTCCGCCGAGGACCTTCTTGATGAAGATTAAGACACGGACAGGAAGATAACGAAAATTAATGTTGAAGCACGGAAAGCTATGAATCGTCTTC
Organism: Oreohelix idahoensis; assembly: GCA_024509875.1. Taxonomy (NCBI): domain Eukaryota; kingdom Metazoa; phylum Mollusca; class Gastropoda; order Stylommatophora; family Oreohelicidae; genus Oreohelix; species Oreohelix idahoensis. The sequence goes on along the minus strand of JAMPIV010006994.1, from coordinate 185,829 downwards.
CGCACAAGACATGGCTGTAATGGATAATAATGAGAGAGTGACATAGAAGAAGATGTTATCAGTACTAGATCTCTGAAGTAGTAAGTTTATAAACATGACAGGTGAAACGGAGGAGGTAAGGCCTTATAGGGTAATTGAGTTTAAAAACAAAATCTTATGTCGTCATGTAAAATATTCGACACGAGGGTAGTGGGGAATAGCTCCCTACCAAAATCATAGAGATGTTTTCAATTGGTTTCACATTTGAGATGCAAAGATCGACTGCTCCCGATTTGACCTCTCATCAAAGTAGCAATAAGGAGGCGTGAGCGAAAAACTTTCATTCTAACCTAGCGCCTTGTAAGCCTACTTCACTGACTTTACATTTCTTCACCAAGAAATCACAGAAAGCCAGGAACACAGAATAATTGGACACAAATATAGGACAGGCCATAGGACTGGACGTGAATTCTGTGATTAGAAGAAAGTAACCCCAGAAAAATCACTTTCCATCTTAAGTTCTGGGATCCTAGTTTTAGGCACTAAGACATCTAACCCACCTGAAAAGACGGCATCTTAAATCAGTTACCCAACAATATTCGGAAGTTTCCTGTACAAAAGTCTGTGTTCGTCCGGAAAAACGTGGGGTACGTTGTAACATTTATTTTCCTATTTCGTATTTTGCATTTTGACATGTATAATTTGCTTGTGGATATGAGACTGGTAACCTCATCAATGTAAATAACTTGAATAATGAACCTCCACTGCAACAGCTGGTGACTGCTTTATGCTGATTTCCTCTCAAGGAACCAACAGCAGAGGTAGCCCCATGCTACAGACAGAGCATGTAGTGGATGATGATATGGTGTGCAAAGTTATTATACAAGCACTTTGGTAAATTTCATATATATATATATATATATATATATATATATATATATATATATATATATATATATATATATATATATATATATATATATATATATATATATATATATATATATATATATATATATACATTGTCACGCAATTCCTCTCATGATCTGCAGTGATGGTCCAACAATAGCCAAAATTTAGAGTATACAATGAGTATACAATACCTTTAAAGGTATCTAATATAAGTATATAAACCAATAAAACGGTATTGAATCAGTTTTACAAATAACGGTTCACATGAAACAAGGGACGTTTCGGGTTTTACCTTTCGTCAGCCACAAACAGGTGACAAAGACAAGAATTACATATGGATACTATAAAAACATACGATGATGAGAAACATTCACTAAATGAGCGTGTGACATATTATGAAAATAGCTTTCATCTATCTACTTCTTTATCTATACTTTTCTTTTACCTTTGCTTTCACCTACGCCTGTTCGTTAATATAAAACCCCTATACACTCTGAGATCTGTCCCTTTTTCTAATTTAGCACGGAATTTATTTCTGTTCGCTATTTTCTTTGATGTATGTTACCAGCAGACCTATTAGCTACGTTCTTCTTCTTCTTCTTCCTCGTTCGCCCTGAAAAGGGCGGTGGTTGCGTTGTGTCTGTTTACGCCTAAGCTGTGATATCTGCACCATTCGGTCGACACATCCAACTTCTGCACGGCATTTTTTGGGACCGGGTTTGAATTCCCATTGCGATCCGTACTCGCTCAGCCAGACTGCACTGCTGCAGACTGTTTCCAGGACCACCACGTGGAGGTGGAGTACGGTCTTGATCAGCTCTGGTTCGCTGATCCTGATGCAAGCAGTCAAGCTATGGGTCGCTGACTGCATTCACTATTGCTGCATCTTGGGGTCCCAATTTAGCTACGTTGAGCTGTAATTAATTTAACGCCACCGATTCAAAATCGCCGTAAGAGATCAGACCGCGACAAGGGGGAAATAAAATTTGAGAAATATGAATAGAAAGAAGCAGACAATTTCTATTCACCTCCCTTGTAATCCGTTCGCTAGAAAAGTAATTAAAACGGCGAATTGCCAGATCAAAGACGGGCTTCGCTGGATGACCACGTCTGCGGGCGGTACTTAGTGTGACGTACGTCTAGTTCGACAAGTGAATTTTCCCTGATTTGATGGATGATTAAAGGGACTTTCAGCTTTTCATAACATTAGAACCCCTGAACATTTGTTGTAACTTTTTGGTTTCGCCAGAGCGAACCGATTCCACCGGGACTCATTTAGTAGGCGGCATGAGATCTAAAGACACTGAGACGATCCCCGAGCAGAGAAGCTAGTTTCTCGCAGGTATTTATCATCTCCGCGCGAACACTAAACCGCTCGCAAGATGGACCAGAGCGGTCAGAAGAAAGACACTGGGTGGGATCTCAGGAAGGACGGGCGGCATGCTATCAAAGACAGTAGTGGTCCCTGAAACGATTTCGCATCTCGGTGTTAAACACGGAACCGATCGCAGTGGGAGCGAACGGGGAAAGCCGACGCAAGCAGCGAGCGAAGATACGAGAGGCCAGGGGCGGCTTCTCTCTTTGGTCTGGCGGTCAGATCCCCAAAAGTCTTCTGAGATAAAAAAAGCTGTCAAGTTTCTCATGTCTCACTCATCTTTCATTTCATTCTAGATATATACAGACCTCGTAGAAATACACTTTATCACTCGCTGGCCAGAACTTAACAGAAGCACTAGCTATATTTGAAATCTTGCTAGATTATCCCACGGATTTTATACATATTTGCAGTGAATTCTATTCTGTGCAAAGCAGTAATATATATATTGTGTAAAGTGATCAGTGGTCTAGTTCAGTCATTCTATTTCACTGGATTTTGTGTTAATTTAAATCTATTAAATTAAACCGTCTCAATAGTTCCAGTTGTAAATGTAATGATATACCTGCTATATTATTTCCAAAAGATAATAGATGTTAAATGCTTAAATTAACTTTTAAAGTCGCGAAGGAATTTATAATTAATAAATTTAGTTAAGTCATATATTTATAAGAGTGTGTTTTAACCACTAAAACTCGCGCAGTGTTTATTAAATACATAATTAAATACGCGAGCGTATATAAAATAGTCTTAACGGGAAATTCATCGCGCTTTAGAAGGTTATTTGTTTTTCGGTATGTTACATGTCTTTTTTTTCTTTCATACAGAGTGATCGTAACCTGTGCGATCCCAGCATTAAGAAAGCAATAAAGAAATCAATCTAAGCAAAGCAAAGCATAAACAGTGTGTAGAGTTCCCCATACGCAGAACTTGTTGAGACTGTGTAAATTTTTAATCTTTGAGGCGATTCTATGTTTGGAATTCCGCTATCTAACTTATAGCAAAGAAAGCACACCCAAAGACAAATTTAACCCACTATCAAGCCAATTAAGTCGTAACGGGAAGAAGAACACTGGCCCGAGCTTTTGTTAGTTTACTGACACAGAGAGATAATTCATATTTTCCTGAACAGTGATGTGACTAGTTTTCTCACTGGACTTAAACCATACCTCACGGATAAAGTGTACCAGCACGCGTAAGAATTTTATTATCAGCGATATAGTCAAATAGACCACACCATCCTCACCCCGGTATCAGAGACCGTGCCCTCCCATAGAAACTGTTATTAAGAAAAGAGACACAACTACAGATTCATTTTCCAGCGATTACGGGATCCTTTATGTGCTGACCGCCTACCCGCTAATCTGGGGCTAGAACTTGAACAAACACTCATACATTTAGTTTGAGGTGTAACTGCTGTTGTGTTATGCTATGGAGTGCCAGATTTTTTCACAATCGGTAAGTGAGAGCAAGATGAGTGAAGGCCTTTACTAGCGCCTGTATGAATGACAGGAAATTAATTCTTTTGTGTAACCATTTTGTTAACTTGCTTACCTGGTAATATATATCTTTTCTGTATACCCTACATTGTTCCTTTAAGTGGGATAGTTGATAATTTGTTAACTCTGTTTAAAACCCCCTCCTTTTCATTTGCTTAGTAAAGGGAAGAACAATTGGGAAGAACAGGATTTCTTTCTACCACCTATACCTAATTTTGTAACACCTCTTTTCAGAGTAATTAACTTTACTGTTAGGTTAACTTACCTACGTTCCTGATAACTATCTATCTTTGGACTGGGTTTATCTTTGTCTAATAAGCGGGACGGGCTTAGTCGATACCAATCTTCTTCACCCCCTCCCTACCTTGTTATTTGCATTTTTCTGTAAATTTTGATAATTCTTGTTGTAAACAATTGATTATTTTAGTGATTGTCTTTTTTAACTTTAATAAACAACATAAACTTAATCTTTACGGTGTTGGACTACCCAAAGCCCATAAAAATTCCCCTATTTGTTTAAGATAGTTGTATCCACGTCGTCTGTGTGTTTGAAGCACCAAATCGGTGTGAGCGCAGATGTGTATCTGGAAAACTGGCAAATAATTGTTTGACCAGGAGAGTGGAAGAGAAGATTGAGAGAAACGATTTGTCGTAAATAAGTCTGTCTTTACTCTCCTCCAGCACGCTGTGAAGCATCATACTTAATCTCTACATTTCTATCACTGAGCTTTTTTTCATCATCATTCTACACTCTAAACCGGACTACTATTTCTAAGACTCTTCCTCTCAAAATAAATTTACGACAATATTTGGCTGGCTCGCCGGGATAAAGATATTTTGAGTCTGATCTAAGTCTGGGTCTAACTAGATAGAGTGTGAGTGATCTGTCTTTGTGATTTAGGGAAATAAATAAATAATTAATTACACCCCTAGACAACGCCTTTTAGTATTTGGGTCGTCCACACAGCATATTTACAGGTTGTTTTCTTTCCACAGCAGTAGAAAGTACGGATAATCATAAATTTGGTTAGCTAAATTATCCTCTGGCGGAGTGTTGCGTGATAAATCTCGCAACATCGTTTTATTACAATATCTATTTTATAACGCAAGGGCAACAACTGCTTGAAATTTATAGTCACTTTTCTCGATAAGCATTTGTCTTCCCGCGTTGGTATTGAATGCAGTTGAGTTTTGAGCTGTGGTCTTTTTGCGCTGGACTGCGCATGACTGGTCTTGTTTTTTGGTCGATCGGTTTCCGCCCACCACTAGTGGAGTGAGCGATTTGAATGGCGAAAGAGATGCCTCGTTGAAGAGGGGATCTCCGCTATTTTTTGTTCTGTCAGGAATGTGAAAGTCCTCTTATGGATATTTCGTTTATTCGAGATAATACCTCTAGTGTATTTGCACATGCCGGGAGGCATAATATTTCTGTGTTTTTCCTGAAGGCAAGGTAAATTGACTTTTCATTAACTCTATCGATTTTGGGTCGTGAGCGATTTCGATTCATAGCCTGTCTTCGAAAGTCGTCGTCACGAGATGTTTTCCCAGCTCACATGTCGCTGTATTGTACTGCATCGGTTGATGCATGTTCCAAGGACCATTACTTGCTACTTTGTTAAATGAACTAGGTTTGGAAAACCTTTATTATCTAGAGGATATTTTTTGAGGACATTATTTATACTTCGGCAGACGTGTCTGTCTTGCTGAAGTCAGACTAAGGAGAGTGAACTGATCTCATACATCTGGTTATCTCCTGGCTGTTATAGAAAAGGATGGAGTTTTTCACCTGACTACATTTACAGCACTATGAAATATAACATGCATCTGACTCATCATTGTAATGCTGTCTACCGTCTATTGCTGTATTGAATGTTGCTGTGATAATGACTGTTTGATGTGCCTACATATTCGCGTAACCATTTTGTCACTGTGGCGTCCACAATAAATAATGAAGAAAAACGTCAACGGCTGTTACAAGAATCATTGACTTTATACGTCGTGAGTTTACTGACGTCCTATGTGGATTGCCCTGTTATTTTTGTATGAACATTGTTTGACTGAACACATCTGCACACTACACAAAACCAGACATGCGGATACCATCCATCATCATATGGCATCACGCATCACGGAGTAAATTAATTTTTTTTCTTTATAAGATTTGCTGGGATTGCGTGATTGGTTTGGTTAAAAAGAGTATTTAAACTTACTATGTTCCTTCAGGCACAAACCACTGCCGCTGTCTAGTCACAAATTTTTCCTTACATTAACTGACATACTGGTGATTTATCATCATATGCCCTGAGTAATACGATATACGCTCAGTGAGAGTAAAAAATCTGAGAAAACAAACGGCTGACGGACAGCGGGAAAGGCGCCTGAGTAACATCAGGAAAACAAAGACTTAGCAGCAGAATTTGTTCTTTTATTCCCTCCAAAGTTTGTGGTACCAGCACAAAGTGACCCGACTATTTATGGTACGACCCTAAGAGGCCACTTGCCGTATTATCATTATGTAACTCAAAGATTATATATATATATATATATATATATATATATATATATATATATATATATATATATATATATATATATATATATATATCTTCTTCTTCTTCTTCCGTCCTTAGCCACTGACCGTCAAAGCAGTCAGTGGCCATTACGCCTAGTGGCGTCTTAGGGCAACAGCAGATAGGTTTTCTTTGCCATTGTTTCCCATCACGCCTATTGGCGTCTTTAGGGCAACGGCAAATCAATGCATTTGCTGTTGTTTCCGTAATCGAAGTGACTGGCAAACGGGTGATCAGCCCGTTGGTATATATATATATATATATATATATATATATATATATATATATATATATATATATATATATATATATATATATATATATATATATATATATATATATATATCTATAGAGCCAAGACGAGCAATAATAATAATAATAATAATAATAATAATAATAATAATAATAATAATAATAATAATAATAATAATAATCAGAGGAATTTTAATGTAAATTCAGCTGGGGACATGAACGAGCTAATATAATTTCTCTCCACAAAAGGCGGCGGGAAAGGTAAAGATTTAACGTGCTCAGAGCCATTCAGCATTGTTCTCAATTTCTTATATATCTTGTGGAAACTCCCTCGAGGTAGAAGCATCATCTTCTTTCTATCTGCATCTCTGCCAAGAGTAATCTTTTTTCTTAGGTAGATACCTTTGAAGACCCACATAATTACTCTAGGAGTTGGCCACTGTTGGGCGACTACTGCAGAGAAAAGGGGAGGCAACCCGTGACAGGCAGGAGAATAGTAAAAGTTCAAGACATCTTAGATGATCTCAGTTGTTATGCTTCCTTTTCTTTAACATCTGACTGATGTACTCCTTATGACTGACTGATGGACTGACTGACAGACAACGAATAGACTGCGAATTTGACGGACCAACTTTCATACATCAGTTCGTAAGTCAGTCTGCTAAATTAGCAGTCTATCTCCCCCCCCCCCCCCCCCTTTAAAAAAATAAATAATTTTGTTTAATCGTCTATCCGTTTTGCACATCAAATATTGTGACAGTTCCTAATTAGAATCGATACTTGGAAACTAGGATATATGTCCATGAAACAGTGTTACAGAACGAACTTCTGCTAAAAGGAAATATCGCAAAGTGAATATTTTGAGCGGAACGATTGGCAACGTTCTTTTGGAGGTTACCATATATATATAATATATATATATATATATATATATATATATATATATATATATATATATATATATATATATATATATATATATATATATATATATATATATATATATATATATATATATATATATATATATACACACACATACACACTAGCTGTAAGTACCAGGTGATGCCAATGTTACAATTTTTTTTTTTAACGGTATATGAAGCTTCTGAAAATGTAACCATCACAAATGATTTTTTAAAATGAATTTATGTTCTTTGTTCTTTTCATTCACATACGTTACAATTAATATATTTGACTACATCGTGTCATAGTTACGTATCATTATTTTCTAAATTTATTATTCCAACATTATTCCAGTGCTTTTTCATACAAAATATTTTTGGTGTTACCGTCTAGGGAAAAAAATGTATAAATTTCTTGGTGTGCCCTAGCTGTCCGTGTGAAAAGCATGGGTTTTCTAAGTTAATGCCAGGTACCTTAATTAGTTGTCCTTGGGCCTTGTTTATTGTCATTGCAAATCCAATTCGCACAGGACACTGCAGTCGCTTAAAATCAAAAGGCATGTCAGTGCGAATCAGAGGTATGCGTGGAATAAATGCATCTTCTTCTCTGGCAGAACCTATTAATACTGTTGATTCTATCACAATGGCATGAGGTTCTTAACACATAATCTAGTTCCGTTACGCACTTTTGATAGATCAAGATTTCGCAGCAATATTACCGGTGCACCAATTTTTAAAATTAATTTATGCTGTGGAGTTCCAGTTGGTTGTAATCAGTTGAGGAACTTAGATAGAATACTGCCCTTCTGGTTATTTATGATAGTGTCAACGGATTTGTATGTTGTGGCAATGCCCTGCAGCTGATTCTGTATTTGGAGATTAATATTACTAACTCTGTCATTTTTAGGTGCCAGAATTGCTCGCTCTCAAAGTCATTTATGGTTTTTAAAGTTGTGTTGAATATTCGGAAAAACGCTTGTTTGTAATTCTTGTACTGACATGACCAAATTGCAAAAAATTAAATGGAAACGAAATCAGATAAGTTGCTGGATTCGTAGGAAATTTGCCATAAACAAGGCACAACAATCGGCGAGAAAAGTTGTTTGCAGTTGTATATCCAAGTAAATGAACTCGCATATTGGTGGTCAGTACCATTTTCTGAATGTGTCTCCAAAGGTATGATGCTTTGAGGCAAGCATTTAGTTCGTCCGCCGGTGTTGATCGTGGAATAACCGGTAATGTTTGACGAAAGTCACCAGAATGCCCCACCATAGCCCTTCCATTGGAAGGATACTTCACCTAATATCTTGAGAGTCAGATCAAGAGCTTCAAGAGCTCTCTTGACTTTTCAATTTTTAAACAACACATTCCAGGTGCTTCGGTTTTAAACTTTATTGATCCGCAATAATCACACATTGTATCCAGTTGTCCAATCAAAAATGTTGGGTGAAATTGGCAATCGAAATTGGAATTATAAGTGGGACCTCAAGACGCAGCAATAGAGACCGCAGTCAGCGACTCATAGCTTGACTGCCTGCGTCAGGACCAGCGAACCAGAGCTGGTCAAGACCGCACTCCACCTCCACGTGGTGGTCCTGGAAACAGTCTGCAGCTGTGCAGGCTGGCTGAGCGAGTGTGGATCGAAATGGGAAGGCAAACCCGGTCCTAAAAAATGCCGTGCAGAAGTCGGATGTGTCGACCGAAAGGTGCAGATATCACAGCTACGTTGTAAACAGACACAACGCAACCACCGTCCTTTTCAGGGCGAACGAAGAAGAAGAAGAAGAAGAAGAATTATAAGTAAATGCTATCAATTTCAGATCAGAGTGTTGAAACGTTTTTCTTAACTTAACATTTCTTATTCGATTATTTTCAAGTCGTACTTCGTGCTGTTGAGGGCTTTCCTTAGCTCTGGAGTCATTAGCTCTAATTCGTTTTTTATCAAGCCTGGCCTCATGCTGTTGAGGAGTCTCGGCTTCTCTTAACAACTTAATTTTCTTTGTTTTAAAATTTATTTTTCCAACAAATTGTCTTTTCTCAGCTGGCACGTTAGAAGAGTTATTTTAAACATCCGAACTGTGGTGGGAGAAGTAAATTGTTTTAAATTTTACCTAGAATTATAAAAATCACGTACTTTTAAAGCCCTATGTGGAAATATATACAGAACATACAAACAGGCATACACGTTTGCAATGACGTTTGAAAATAAAAAGTTTGGAAACATGAACTTTCAAATAAATCAACAATAGTTGTGTTAGATGAAGCGGATGAGTGTGTAATCCGATGGGCTAAAGGAACCAGAAGCTATTACAACCTGCCTATAGCCAGATATTTTATGAATTTTAGTATTAAACGCAGACTCAGATTTATAGCAAACACATGATGACAACAAATGACAGCAAAAAAGTCTTTCGATTCTCTAGTAATTCCGTAATAATAACATATTTTATTACTTCATTTATAGCACATACAAATATTAATAAAGTTTACAATTATCAACTGTACAATTTGCAAACTAATAATAATAATACTAATAATAATAATAAAGTTTTAATAATCAACTTAACACTTTTGTTTTGAATGAGAATCTAAACAGATTTCAAATTAATTTTTTTTCTCCACTATATTTGTTATTCTTCTTCCCCTTTTAATGTTCAAGTTTCATATAAAAGTGCATACATGATCGAAGTATGCATTAGTTTCATCTTGGTTTTAAGAGTCTGGTAAGAAATGCACGCGCTGACGACACTGTCTATAAAATACTATCACATAACAGAGATGTTTCTTTCAATTTGTGTGTGGGTCTTTACATGTTTTTAATAAAATTTCCTAGTTTGGCGAAGTTTCGCCCGTTCAATCTAGACACAGTGTCCATCAGTTATATTAGGACGCATGTTTAAATTTGTGTGCGTGTATACAGAAGCGTGAGGCTTGAGTGCTTACTGAGATTGTTATTCAATTTATTATAAATCTGTGAAACAGTGCTTAAACTGTGAGAAACTACCTTACAATTGATATATATAGTAATAAAGTACTGTAGAAAAATACACTTTATATAGATTTTCAATAACACTAAAAGTATGCAATAAAAACATTTTAAATGCAATGTCAAATAATAAAAATTTTAGTTGCAAAATTGCAAAAAAAAAAAAGCCTTTATTATTTGGATTATTTCCCTTGATTTAGGCATGAACTTATTTCTCTTGATTACTGCTCTTCGCGTCTTTGAATTAAAACATAATTTTTAAAGATATTTTCTTTCAACAACATAGTTACCAGCTTGTCACGGGATTTATTTCTCCCCCTGCTCTGCAGTTATGGTCCAACAGTGGCCAAATTTCAGAGTATCTGCTGAGTGTCTTCAAAGGTATCTACCTTTAGCTTAAGATTACTATTGGCAGAGATGTGAATTGAAGAATAGTGCTTCAATTCTAGGGAACCTCATAGGAATTTAAGAAATCAAGTACTACGGCTGATAAGATCCAGGCCGTGTAAACTTTTCTCTTCCCAGATCTTCTATGAGGAGAAATAAGTGAGCTCATTTTGATTAGCGCCCAACTGATTTAAATCAGTAAAATATTACTTCACTAGCTCTGTTTAAATGACTGAGTTATACGGGTGTAGTTTACTCCCGAAAATATGATTAAATCAACTATAAATGTGTATTTATACAAATAACAAATCTGATAATCAATTATAATTAACATTGGAAAATAAATAAATAAAATTTTAGCCTTAAGGGTTCATCATAGGTGATGGTCTTATGCTCTATAATGTTTTGGTTTAAGAGTTCACTTGGTAGCTTTAAGCTGATACATAGCTGTCAGTAAGATGTCAGTTGGCTTCCGCTCCAGCCAAGGTTCGTTCTTTGCAGGTTGAAGACTGGTTCACTCTCGTTACTGGTCAAGTCTGGTGGCTTGTAGTATCGTGGAGTAATTACGATGGTGGTTCACAGTCTTCAAGACCCGTGTGATGTTGGTGTCTAGGTTTGACTGAGGACCATTTATACCACACACATGTATCACCAATTGGTACTACCGACTATTATCATGAAATGATAGAGAAACAAATATTCCTCCTGAGTATTGGGTTTCCTGCCACGAAAATCAGGTGTCCTTCCCTTTCATTCCACCATCCCATCTGCATCAGCACTTTACCTTCTCTGAGCATTAATGTTAATCCCAGTCAGTGGAAAACACGCATTGCATTTACATAGAACATGTTTACATATACATATGCAATAGGAAAAATGTTAATATAATAATTATGTACATTATTTTTGTCATCCTCCACTCACTGCTCAATATGGAACTTCGGGACTGCCTCTGCTTTTGGTTCTCTATGAGAAACCTGCAAGAAGCAGTCACCAGCTCTTGTAGTGGTGGTTCATGAAACCATAATTTTACATGCTGAGATTGCCAGCCTCGGATGAACTTGGACATTCATTAGCAATTTTCACATGATAATATTGCAAAACAAAGAATGATAAAATGTTTAACTTACCCCAAATATCTTTTTTGACCATACAGACTTCGGGCTCAAAGAAATATTTACCTCTTACACGTGGTTTGGGGTTTTACTTTAACTAGATCCCACTATGACTTCACATTCAGGTTCCTATGATTCCGGGCTTTCCGTATTAATAAAGGTAGAGTTTTCTTGCTGTCAAAAATCAGAAGATGCTCAAATACGTTGTCTGATCCTTTAACTTAGAATCTTGATTGTATTTATTATTCTGGCTTGTATGACTGTCTTCTTGACGAGTTGAATTAGCAGTGCCTTAGAATGTGCTAGATTTATCAACATTCGGCCCATGAATCCACCTTGCTTTTTTATGAGAAGGCTCCAATCAGAAATGTTGTATTTTAACATCTCATATGCCAAACCAATAGCAGTAAACTTGCGTATTTTGGTAGGGGTTATCCCTACTACCCTCTCTTGGAAAATTCATGCGTGACATATAAAATTTGATTTTTGTTCACAAGTCACACCCATATAAGGTATTTTGTCTTCCGTTGATATTGATCGTGTTTACAACCTACCACTTCGTTGATGTATCATAGACAATATATCCCGAATAGACTGTTTATCGTAACTATTGCCTACAACCAATCTTGTCCGGAAACAATTATTTCATTTCGTGCGTGTCTTTAATCTGTCTCTAGATTGATATTTACCGACACATTCCCGTGCAAACCAACTATCACGCAACCTGAGTGTTCCTGTTCAGTCTCAGACAGAAAATATTATTAGTGATAAGACAACTTACTTTGGCCATCGCTGCTATGTTTACGTATTAATCCGGGGGTTCTCATTTACTGTCTGGTCGAAAATGCATTATGCACTCGTAAAAAACCTATCACTCTACAAATAAGGAGTCAATATGGGTTTAAACGAAAGTCAGTGATTACAAAAATCAGTAAAGATGGTCAATGAAACCCAGACAGGACAAGAATTGAAGATAGAAAGTATAAACAATGAATGGAAAATCACAACTTTTGTCAGAGGTAAAAAAAATAACTTCACGGCGTTACTCATGAGAACAAAGAGTAACTCTGCCTTATTTCAAGAAGAAATTTACAGGAATAACGATTTGTATTAATTACAAGCAAACATACACTGGCATATATATATATATATGTGTGTGTGTGTATGTGTGTGTATGTAGGGCTCATCGTTACTAAAGTAGATTCCTAAAGCTCCTGGGTTGTCGATCCCTGATGTAACTAACACAGAAACCCACTAGCAGCTAATCCAATCTATATGCAATGAGACAAGTGAAGAAGTATTGGGAAAAAGAGAACGTCAGTACAAAGCACGGATAACAACAGAAACCGTAGATAAGATAAAGGACATATTAAAAAGACACAAGAAAGCAGAGTTAAACAGAAACAAGGCTCATGAAATGTACACAGAAGCAAACAAAAAAAGAAAGAACAAGCATCAAAACAGACAAGAGAAAAGAAATTGAGGAGTTGGAAAATTATGCAGAGAAATACAAGCAAGGAAATGGCTTCACCAAAGACCGGACTGGAAAACTGTTTAGCAATATACAAGAGCAAATAAAGAGGTGGACGGAATATTTTGAGGTCCTTCTCAATAGACTGTTTCCTCAAAATCCACCAGACATCCAGCCAGCAGAAGAGCGGCTACAAATCAACTGTGAAATACTAACAAAGGAAGTAATAAAGAAAGCCATAAAGCTTCTACGAGACAGAAAAGCAGCTGGTACAAATGGCATTCCGGCAGAGGCCATCAAAGCAGATATTGACACTGCTACAGAGATTTTATATAAATTAACTTGTAAAGTCTGGGAGAGGGAAGAAACACCAGCAGAGTGGAATGAAGGATATCTGGTTACTCTGCTAAAGAAGGGAGATTTACAAGAGTGCACACAATACAGGGGAATAATGTTACTATAAGTGCCAGGAAAAATATTAAACAGGATTAAACGAGAGATTAGAAGAGTCATTAGACAGACAGCTGGAGATGCAAGCAGGTTTTAGGCAAAACAGATCCTGAACAGATTAGAGTGTGACACAGAATAATAAGGGAACAGAGTCTAGAAAGGAACTCACCTCTTTACATTGGATTTGTGGACTATGATAAGGCACTTGACAGGCAGACAGAGAATCACTTTGGGAATTGACTTGGCTCATCAGTCCCATAACCGTAATCAGATGCAAGACAGAATAAAAACACCAGATGAGAAGTCACATCAAGTGGTTCTGAAGATAAACAAAGAAAAGATAATGAGAATAAATTCAAGAAATGAAATCAAGGTTTGAAATTAAAGAAAAACAACTACAATATGTGGAAACATACACATATCTTTGCAGCAATATAGGCAAAGTTGTAGGGACGGACAAAAATATTAAAAAATACAAAACGCAAGAGGGGCTATCATTGCATTGGGAAATAAATGGAGATCAAAATAAATGAAATCCAACACAAAAATAATAATTTCCAACTCAAATGTCAAGTCAGTCCTATTGTATGGCTCTCAAACTTGGACAACAGCAAAAACAGCAACCATAAAGCTACAAACTGTCATAAATGGGTCCTTGCGTAAAATAGAAGGATTGAAATGGTATGACAAGGTCACCAATGCGGAACTGATGACAAGAACTAGACAAGTGCCAGTGAAACCAGAGATGAGAAGAAGACGCTGGCGATGAATAGAATACACATTGAGGAAACCTGTTGAAAGCATTACAGGCAGTCCTTGTTCTGGAGCACCCAGGGTAAGAGAGGTAGAGGTAGACCAAGAAACACACGGAGAAGAGATCTGGCGACAGAAGTTAAAATGGCGTGGAGAACGTGGAAAGAACTTGAGCTGATGGCACGTGACAGGAGAATTTGGCATGTGTTTGTTGAAGGCCTATGCTCCTTAGGGAGCTAAAGGGTATTGATATAATATATATATATAAAGACGAGGTTCCCTTTTGACCACTACCTTCTGGGGTCCACTCTGTGCTGGTGCCATTAGGACTTACCTGATCCATCAGTGCGGTACTTACACCACTACCAACACGTACCTAACAGTCCAGGTTTTGGTACGACCCAGAGAGTATTGCTAACCTTTCCGAGAGTGGTGTAGATATCGTTCGAATGTACGCGTGTAACAGTCAAAACGGAATAGAAGAGGTATACAAGAAAGAACAAAATATTTTGGTATAATTTTCAGTTTGGTTCTTGTGTTTATTTATATTTTATTTTGGCTTACGTCAGACAAGAACATAACATCAATTTATTGCCCAGGACACCACTAGGACTGCAAGAAGAAGACTCCAAAATGAGAGCGTCATAGAAGACATCACGCTGTTCTGAAATAAAAAAAATATGTTTGTGTGTACATATATGTGTACATCAAAATAATAATTTTAAAATAGCACAATTTGAAATTTTTTAGCACACGGATCATTAAAAATTAGAACATCGATTGTAAACGCTGCACTTGAGTTAGACTTGAAGTAATTATGTTTTTTAACGAACATTTGTTTGGTTTCGTTTGGTTTGAAGGACTATCATCATTGCACACGGACAACTTATCAATGCTCCGATCTCCTCCCTTAGATCACGCAAGGAGGATCTTAGTACAGTGCACGAACTCCGTAGCACCGGTGAGAACCCCAATGTGTGTATTTAGGAATCACACATTCAAAAAATATTTTACAACTAACGACTGTACACCGAAACAACCAATACACGTGAGTCAATAGTTGAACGATTCAAACGTAGCTACAAGAAGCAAACAGGTAAGAAACCAAAAAAAAAATGTGTAAAAGTTAACAAAGAAAAAAAAAACTTAAGTTAACTATATCAGAGGAAAACAATATTTAAAAAAGCATATACTCAACGTTTCAGACTAAGAACCTGCCATTCCAGACTCAGATACCATCTGTTCAACAAACTGAAAATCGGACAGACAGGTATGTGTATACGCTGGGAGGACAAACAAACAATAGAAAATGTACTGGCAGTGTAGCCTTCTCCAACCCAGTTGAGGGAGATACTGTATGGTGATGAGAGAAGCATGAGACAGACTGCCGTAAAACAAGTTGCCATAGAAACCACTGCTGCAGGTGGATGTGAATGCTTTGTGCAGGCTTCCGGCAAAGCGACCCAGCTGCAGAGTCTGTATCCTTCACAGGAGGTGAAATCGAAAATGATGGCGATATCAATACAAATATGAGGGTTGTTGTTTAACTTGTGCTGCTGAGATTCTCGCTCTTTAGTAGCCAATACAAGATGAAGACTCCTTGATATTATCTACACTGTAGATCTAGGCTTTTCCTGTGGCTCTTCTGCCATTCCGAAATGTGCTTAGTTGAAGTCATGAACTCCAGATTCTCCAGCTTGGCTTGCATTTAAAGGGTCGTCCCATCTGGTCCCAAGCTAGGAGTAAGAAGTGTGTGGCGTACTGTGCAGTCCCCGCCATCCAACGGGGCTCTACAATTATGCAGAGCTAAAATACTGTACTCTGGTTTTGTGCCCTCCTAAGGAATTGTTACGTCCTGCACAGAGCCACTTCTCAGCTTCCCCTGCCTTTCACTGGATCCACAGTGAGATCTTTCTGCATGCAGTCAACCAAGTCAAAGCCAAATTATTATGCCTGGGGCTCAAGTGAGTTCTCCAAGCTTAGTGTGCAATGCTGGGTTCTCAACAAGTTTCACCACAGGTGGAATCCCTGGAAGTGTGTGAATGCTTTTAAGAGTCAATGAGAGTGTAATCAGCCTCACAGACAGAGGTTCACTTTCAAATAAGTATATTGTAGCATTATGCATAGCTGGTGGTCAAATAAGGATGACTCCAGATATGCATCCATGCATATAAATATGAGAATAAAATTTGGGACAATCACCAGGAGATGCCTCTGCCGCATTACTTGGTTAGATAAAATAGTAAATATGGTGCGGCGGAATATTATAGACTGCATAATGCAGCTAGAAATTAAGGAAGATGGTGGAGATGGATAACATTGGAGCCTCAAGTCACAACAAGTCATTGTAGCCTTAATTGCAACCCACTTGGTCAGTGGTTCCCAAACTTTTTTTTTTCTGGGCCGCAAATTCGGAATGAAAATTTGTTCGCGCCAAATCAAATTTTTCATTTATAAGAAGTACCTTCAAAGAAAAAATTTACATTATTTTAAACTATTTTATGTATTATTATTAAAATCTATTTGATATAAAATAAATGATATTATTGAATACAATCTGGAAACATCTGGAAAATTCTACTGGTCTCTATACATATGTTTCCCATATTATATCACATGTAACCAAATAAATAAGAAAATGACTTTTATATTTATTTTTAGCATAGGAATGATGTTTTTTTTTTAAATGTATCTAAATCCATGATTATCTTTTAATATTCCCGCCGCCCATGCCATCCTTCAGCGCCCCACCGTTTGGGAGCCACTGCACTTGGGCAATGGCGACAGGGGAAATAAAGAAAATCAAGAGATTATTGATACAAGTAGAACTAACATGTAACTTATGGAAGCAGCTGAAGAATATTTAAAAAACAAATCACACAGACAACACATGCAAGAAAGAAAAAAGGTTTATGTTAGGCCAACAAAGAGGTTTAATGATAATACGAAAAAGTTTAAAAATTATAAAGAAAATAAGCATATGTGATAAGAAATCATAATAGATCAGCGTCATTAGGACATCTGACAACATTTATAATGTACAGGTAGTTCTCTGTTTACGCGAGTTTCATATACGCGAATTCGAACATAAGCGCACAACTTTTACTGAATTTTTTATTTATTTTTTTTTACTCGACAAACCCGAAGCTACGCTACCGGATATTTAGACATTATTTTTTGGCAGTACAGTATTCTCTCTGCGCGCCAAAGACAGCAGTATGATGACGTCATCAACGTGACGTTGATTCTCGCGTTTTCATTCTTGCTGAACAGACATCGACCTAAGTGCTCTGTGTTTCGTCATTGTGCTAGTGCACGTGTATGTGATATCGATTGAACTATCAGATGCTAAATTGTGTAGTTTTAATTGTCTGTTAAATTGTATGTGATATCAATAAATTAGCTTTTGCCTCTAAGCGCGCAGCAAGTGAAGGGAAAACGAGCCAGAAGGTCCATAATTCTGGATAAAAAAACTGGAAGTGGTAAAGCACCATGAAAGTGGTCAATCAACTGCCATGATAAGGAGTGCATTGCAATTAAGTGAAAGCACTAGAGACAACAAAGAAATAATCAAGCACAGTATTAAGCCAGTCACATCGCTATGTGGTGCTGCTTTCACCTACATGCTCAGTCATAAAAAAGAAAAGATGGAAAAGTCGATGTTGAATAATTTGTCAATGTTAATTTCTGTACATGTACTTAGTTTGTATTGCCACGTGCTGGCCTTCAAAGCATGTATAAACTGTTTAGGCAGCGCAGACAATGCTGGCTTAGCCATGTCCGTCGCATGGAAGATGGTCGCATCTCGAAAGATATCGTCTATGGACAACTGGCAAATGGCAAAAGAACATTTGGCCGACCGCAGTTGAGATTCAAAGATGTGTGCAGGAGAGACATGAAAGCACTGGACATTTTTTTTTTTTTTTTTTTCTTAACCAGCGGCACTTGGGCTTTCAGCCCTTCGGCCCAATGACATGTCATTGCGAGGCTGGGGAACCTGAGGACTTTCCTTCCAACCCGGTCAGGAGCTTCGCTCCTTCCCATCCACAGAGGGTTTATCACAGGAGCCGTCCAGGCTATTCAGTCAAATTTCCGGCCGTAAACATTTCTTCAAACGCTGACGCCCGGGTTTGAACCATGAACACCTGGTCGCCAGTACAATGCCGAAGCCATTACACCAGCGCGGCTCCCAAGCACTGGACATAAATCCAGCAACCTGGGAGGATGAAGCCGCCGATCGCACCAAGTGGCAATGCTATCTACAGCGCCACCTCAGATTGGGCTAAAAGAAGCTCTCACAGCAGACAGGAGAAAACGTCGAAAGGAACATCAGGAAAATAAGCAGCTGAGGGCTGTGACCTCAGGAGCGTATTCCCATAGTCAGTTATGAATGAAGGTGCTATTATTATTATTATTATCAATGGTATGTATTAATTAAACTGTTTATTATTTGATGTATTTATTTTATTATTATGTACGGCATTGGTGGAACGTATCTCCCGTACTTCACATGTATTTGATTGAAAAAAAAATAATTTTCCATTTACGCGATTTCTGTTTATGCGGGGGTCTAGGGAACGTATTTATCGCATAAAGAAAGAACTATCTGTAATGCCAAGTGCATAAATATTAAAATAGTAAACGTAGTCCCATAGCAGGTACAGCCGTAGGCGAGTAAAGTGTTAGAGCCCTCACTATACCCAATCCAGCTTTTAGAGATGGGGGTTATCAATTCTCTTCCTCGCTGCCTTTTCCTTCCCTAACTCACGAACTGGATAGACTAGAGCGTGACGTCACTATGCTTTCGAACTAGTAACATTTGCAGCAAGAGACCAGCATTGTAACCAACTGTCACTCAGACGCTCGCACGCTTATTATAATTAACTAGTGATAAGATGGGAATTAAATTCAAAAGTACCAATACTTAACGGCAATGTTACTTATTCAAAAGTATCTTTTTAAAAACCAAGGTGCATCGCCACAGTACACGAACTACGTAGCAGCAGCGAGGATCTCTATGTGTGTATACGGGATTACACACTCTATAAATATATTTTTGTACACAGGCATTTGCGCATTCCATCTTTGGACAGTTTTACTATATTCGGGAGAGTACAAATAAGGGAAACAATACAATTAATGTCTAATTTTCAACCAAAGTTGCATCCCTAAATGTAACGCACTGACAGAAAAAGCTGGGATTATATATATATATATATATATATATATATATATATATATATATATATATATTATATATATATATATATATATATATATATATATATATATATATATATATATATATATATATATATATATATATATATATATATATATAATATATATATATATATATATATATATATATATATAGGATAATTACATTATGTGAGATTAAATGTTTAGGGAAAGCCATTATTGTTACTGCGAGAGACAGGACGAGAAATGATGACATCAGAAAAAAGTAAAAACCGTATCCTGCATTAAGCATACAGTGACAGAAAAATCAATTGGTTTGGTAATCTCATATGAATGGAGCATGGTAAACTACAACAACGCACCTACAACAAATGAGGATAAATAATAGGCAGACAGACTCAATAAAGATCAATGGTCAAGTTATTGAAGAAGTAGAAAGCTTTACATATCTGGGGAGTAACATTGACAAAGGAGGGGGTACCAATGGTGACGTCTGTTCTAAGGATGGGTATGAAAAAAAATCGAAAAAAGGTGATTCGTCTTACGAGGAAAAAGACAAAGAAAATAGTCTACGTTACGGCCACAAGGCCTTCGTCAGGAAAGGAAAGAAAGTGAAGGCTAGATAGGACACATAAGAACTAAAATAAATATAAAAATAAAACCTAGGTACTTCCCTGAAGGCAAGGCATAAATCCTATCACTGTTGCTGTCCGCTGATGGACCGCGTGGTTGGAAAGCTGTTCTAAGATAAATAAAACCAGATGCGTTGTTAATGCCCTTCGACCAATATGGAACTCCTCAGCTATATCCAGAGAGAACAAAATCAGAATCTTTAACTCAAATATAAAGTCAGTATTGCTGTATGGCTCAGCGATATGACATGTCTCAAAGAGTATCACCTGCAAACTACAGATATTTGTAAATAGATTTCTCCGATGGATCCTCCGTATAAGATGGCCTGATGTAATAACAAATATAGAGCAAGGAAAAGATGCGGGCATGAGCCAATACAAATGGAAATTAAGGTAAGAAGATAGGGATGGATTAGACATACACTCAGAAGAGAACAATCAAGCGTAGCCAGAGGTGCCCTTGACTGGAACCCACAATGGAAAAGAAGAGTGGGGAGGCCAAGGAGAACTGTTGAAGAGGAGGATATCGAAATCTAAATGACTTGGACACAGTAGTAGTATGTCATGTCCAAACCGATTATTATTTCTGGCGGGGCGTGACTTTTATATAAGGAAAAAATGTGGAGCAGCGCTCTGGCGGGGCGTGACTTTTTATATAGCGATATATTTTAGCCGGGGTGACGAGCAGCTGGCGTCCTGGTAGTGTGTTGTTATGTGTTACAGCATGTGTTGTTATGTTGTTTATACAATATTTAGGTATACATATAGACATATATTACAACAGTTATATGATATTTAGACATATTACAATATAGAGTACAACAGTTAGACGATATTTATATGACAATAGTTATACATATATTACAACAGTTATATAGACATAGGTAACAAGAATTTAGTTAATAAATTTTATTTTATATTCAATACTGTTTTGTAAAAACAAAACATATAGGAGCATATATGGTAACACATAGGATCACATATGGACAGTTTTTACATTGGTAAGAGTTGTGTTTTCAAAATAACAGCATATGATCACAGATTGGTGTAGTTTTTTATACAATATATGTAGATAACAAAGGGGTTTTTTAATAAATATAGCACCGGGGTACAGCTGCAGACCAGACCTTGAGGGAGGGGTGTCGTCACATTGTCGTCATTGTCATCGTAAAAAATAGGACAGAGAGGTGCGTGAACGTGTATTGTATGTGTTGTATTGTGTGTTGGGTTTGTGGTGTGTTGTGTGTACATAGCGGAAGAGAGATAGTTATTGGGTAGGGAGGTGTTGTATTGTGGAAGAGAGATTTTTGGTAGGTAGTTTATGTATTGTGTATTGGCTTTGTATTGTGTACAGAGAGTTTAGATCTTGAGGGGAGATGTGGTGACGTTGTCGGGATGCACCTGTCGTTTAATGTAAAAGTAAGATAGGGATTTGCGGTGTTGTTCGTACGTGTATAGGGCAGAGTTGTGTGTTCTAAACCCAATATTTTTCCCACCCTGTGCTTGTTGTGTGTTGAGGACTTCTAAAAATGTGTTTTTTTCGATGATGTTGTGGTGTTTGCTCAATCCTTTTTTTTGTTGTCTTGTCATAATCGCCAAACCAGTGATACGTTTTGCTACAGAGGGAAACCATCCCTCTGCCTTCGTACTCTAATTTAAAAAGGCCCAGTGTCTGTTTGTCGTATAATATTTGTTCACGGCATCTCTGACAAACTACGCGCGTCTTACCCTCGCTAGCTACAAAGTCGGCTCTATGGTCGGGACACACTTCGGCCGGGGAACCACTGGTGGTAGGAGCTATAAAACTCATGTCGCATAGCGGGCTTAACAACGTCCGCTAAGTTGTCTGAACTAAGGGCCAAGTAAAGGCTGTCTGTGTCTGTCTCGCACAACTGAAAGTCTGACTTATCTACAAATTTATTTAAACAGTCGTAATAAAACTCTAACATTCTCAATTTAGCATATTGATAATGGAAAAACCTATCTGCGCGGGCAGGTCCCAACTAATTTTCTTTCTAACCATTTCTACTTCGAATATGTCGTCCGTCACTAGAGTCATTTTCCTAAAGCGGGGGCAGTTTATTAATTTAGACGTACCCTCTCCCGTCGTGTACGAAACTTCTACATGCTTGGCCTTATTGGTCAACGTTTTACCATAGGCGGCGTTACCCAACAGTTTCATGGTTTCGCTGGTTATGGCGCAGGCAGGATCTGTATCACCCTGGCGGTGCGCATCCGAAACAGTGTCCCCAAACTGTTTTAAACACGTCGCGGGGGTATATTCAACCACATGGTAAATACAGGTGACTTCTAAGCCTTTGGCCAGGTACCAGCGAAGCAATGGTGTCGCCAACAGAATCTTTTTGCTCACATAACTCCCGATCAACGTACTCCTGGGGGTAGTCAGGAGTTTATGCTTTTCGGCGTATTCCCCATGAAAGGCCCAATATCATCTCTCGTGACGTCGTTCTTAAAAATGGGCGTCATTTCCGAGAAATGGTCTTTCAGGGAGTCGGGGACATGAATGTCACACTCGACTAAACCAAACAAAGTTTCGTCTAGCACAGAGGTGAGAATATTTTCTTCTGTTAGCGGGTAACGACATTTGGTATAAGATGGTTTCAGGATCGGGAAGGTGGCACGCAGAAAGCGACCGATTGATGGATCGTCTTCCTTCAACGTTTGCCACTCGCATTCCCACATTTCGACCAAGGTGACGTCGCAGTCGGTCTTCAAATAGGCACCAATCTCCCGTGTCTTTTCGTACAACTCAGCCAAGGGTTTTTTATTGACTGGGTTAACGTCACGACCGGTGGTTAGTGGGCAGACAGGATGGCCGTGGAATAGGCAACCATGGAACTGGTAGACGGTGCGAGAATCTTTGTGCCAACCATCGACCCTAATGTACCTATCACCCAACGACATTTCACGGCCCTTAAACTGGGTTTTCAAAACCACCTTGTTTTGATGCGACACCCAACTCAACCAGTCACGGCACTGCACGGTATACTTATGGAGCTTGTGGTACCTGAAACCATTCTTCCTGTTTCGTCTAACGGGAAAGTCAGTGTGTATTTTCTGCATTATCGCCCACAAATAAAGGGCGTTGGCATCAAAGCCTTTAATGCAACGGACCATTTTGCCACCTCTAATGCACGTTTTACCTTGCTCATGGAACCTATGGAAAATAATTGAGGGTCCCCCGACTATATTGTAGTGGTGTTTGATGGTATTGTATGATGGTGATATTACTAAATGTAATTGTATGAGGCCAGCTGTGAAGGCTCCTGAGATAAAATGTAGTTGTGAATTGTCAGAAGGCCTTTCTTGCTACCACTACGACCTCACACTTAATTTTTTTTTAATGAATGTGGCTACGTAAAGTGTCTAGGGTTATGATATGTAGTGTGGTGTAATAGGTTATAGATATATCCACAGATATTTAACAAGACTAATAATATTAATAAATGTTAAAATACACTGAACTAACTCACGTGTGTAAAATTTTTTGATAGAATTACATTTATTTTGTTCTGGATCAATTTTTTAGGTTGACCAGAACTTAAAAGGATTTAGAGATTATGAAAGAAATGCATGGAATATTATATCATAAATGCAATAGTGTACATATATATGTACTATACTAGTTAGTTTTATTAAAATGTTCTAGTAGTCATCTACTTGGGAGGATAGTTAATGTTTGTGCTGTTGGGGTGGCCTCATCACACCTGTCTATCTTGACTACACAGTGTCCAGAAAATGGTGGGAATTTTTATGGGGATATTAGTAACTACACAGCGTTGGTGAATGTCCAGCAGACCAGAGGCTCACTCATCTTGTAGTTGTAGCTCTGGTGCTGAAATCAGGTGGTCCCACCTCTCCGTGCTGGCGGGCAATAATGGTGGTCTCTGTCACAAGTACTGCACAGATACACTCGAGTAAATCACCAACTGAATAGACACTGCTTGGTTGACAACAGAAACTCACAGCTCTGCAATCAAAGTATGGGCCATGTGTCAAAATCTATTCTCTACCCACGTCTGGACACAACACTGACACAACAACCACATCATACAGACAGGTCAGATCTCTCTGACCAAACAGCACATTTACCATGGTGGTTTTACATCAGATAGATCCTCCCAGACTATAGGTTCTGAAAAATATTTATTAGTTGTCTGCCCTAAAAGAGGATAGGTAATATGTTTCATTATTCTCAACACTTGATCTGTCTTGCCTAACCCTTGCTGGAGTTTATGTACATTGTTGGTCCCTAGACCCTGACTAGGGCGGGGGGTCTAGAGCAAATCCCTACTTGTTTGTAAGGCTAGATTTCGATATGGCAGTATCAAATCACTCAAACATGAAACAATATTCAAAATATATAAGGAAATAATTTCAATCTTACCAGATTATGAATAAATAACACAGAATTGCTAGCAAAACTCAGCTGAGCTGCTGGCTATAGTATGGCGTCCCTAAATTTCTTACACTTTCTTTCATATGGAAATCACCACACTTTAAAATCTGTGTCTATCACTGAACAACTATTGAAGAATGGCCCCACTTTCGCGTCTGAGCGCTAATGATATGATTGTCTGTGGCCAATCACTGCCTAGGTTTATTTGAATTTCAAATTTCCTACCATAAAGTCATTTCAGTCATGCTTCAGTCAAGTATGGATGGTTATCTGTTAGTCTGTCCGTCTCTACTTGTGTTTCTACAAAATGTACTTGATTTTTGAACCAACCTTTCTCTCCCCTCCAAAATTTTGTCGTTAAAAGTTATTTTTAGACACAGCTACCACAATATCCCCTCTCCTCCATACCAAGTAGATTTGAACACCTGCGTCCCAAGGTCGTGTTTTTGTGTGCAAATCGCGACACTTTTAGATTCAATACAGTCTGTCGATGATGTGAACAACACTGTCTTTTGTCATTATCTTCAATATTATCTATCCGTCTGTAAAATTAAGAACATATTAGTTCACTGCTCAGAATAGGCCATCCGGCCAGCTAATTTTTATATTCCTAACATTAATATTAAGAAAAAAATACTTTTTAATTTTTGTAATATTCCTAACATCTGCGTTTTAGCCGCTGAATTCAAATCAAGGGCTTGGTATTGCAAAAGCGTCCAATAAATGACTGTGGCGTATTATATCTATGGTCCCTTCTGTCGAGTTGCTTACTTTTTATGTCAACTTGGGAAACGTGACTTTTCTCCGTTTCCCCCCCAATTGCGTCTCCTTAGCCTTTCTAGTCTCACGCAATCTTTCCAGTCATATTTTTTTCCTTTTTGATCCGCCGTTCCCCTCCTGTCTAGCAAGTCAATTATTATGGAGGATGATGACCCGCGGTCTAGGCGATCATGTACTATTCGCAGCCTACGCATTATGTTTTTATCCTTAAATGTTATCTTTGGATGTATTTTACCGTTGTATCTCTGTCAATTTCACTACACATCTCCCCACTTGAAAACATGCCTATGGCAAGTTTCAAAACCAGCGATACACATAGGTAAAATTACTCCTCACGTCTGCCACTACTCTAATTTTGATCACAGGGGTGCCGACTGAGGAAATCTGCACCGACATTCAATTTGCCTGGGATATATTGGATACTGAACTGATAAGGTTGAAGCAATAAAGACCACCTCAGCAATCTTGCGTTTTCATGCTTAGCCTGAGACAAGAACACGAGAGGCTGATGGTCCGTCTCCACCACAAAAGTCCTACCATACAGATAGATTTGAAACTTCTTTATTGCCCATATTAATGCTAAACATTCTTTTTCGCTTGTGGAGTATCCTTGTTCCGCCTTATTCAATTTGCGGCTTGCATAAGCGACTGGTTTAAGTTCCCCATCAGGTGAAGATGATCTTTGCAACAAAGCCCCTCCGAGTCCTACATTACTTGCATCGGTTCTTAAGACAAAGTCCTGTGTCAAATCAGGCAGTTTGAGAATAGGCTTGCTAGTGAGTTTTTCCTTTAACTCTTGGAACGCTAGTTCACATTGTGCAGTCCAAATAATTTTATCTGGAAGTCCCTTGCGAGTCAGATCAGTCAGAGGAGCACAAATAGCGTTAAAATTTTTGATGTATTTCTGATAAAATCCGCATAACGACACGAATGATCGCACGTCCTTTTTTGTTTGTGGCCTAGGTGCTCTCTGCAGTTTTTCCAAGTTCTTAGGATCAGGGGTCATATTACCCTGATATACAGTGTGTCCCAAGAATTCCAACTCTTTGCATCCAATACAACATTTTGTTGGCCTAGCAGTTAAGTTCGCCTCCCGAAGTCTATCAAACAACATCTCCAGAGCTTCAATGTGTTCTTCAAATGTCTCTGTGGCGACGAGAATATCATCCATGAAATTCGTGATACATGGGTTATTCAGGGGATCCAACAATTTTCGCATCATCCTTGAAAACACACTCGGAGCATTTTTCAGTCCGAATGGTAGCATATTGAATTCATAATGTCCATCCGAAGTGCTAAAAGCCAAATAAGGTCTCACTTCAGGCTTCACTGGGATCTGGTAATAGCCTTTACTAAGATCCACTTTGAAAAGTATTTTGCCTTGTTCAGTCTGGCAAATAACTGTTTTGTGTCTGGTAATGGATCCACTTGTCCTTCTGTGACAGCATTCAGTTTCCTGTAATCTATGCACAGTCTGTGTTCCCCAGACGGTTTTCTCAACAAAAACGACACTAGAACTAAAAGATGATTCACTGTGCGAAATAATCCCCTCCTTCAACAAATAATCTATTTCTTCCTTCAATGCCTTCTCCTTCGCGAACGGAATAGAATAGGCTCTCATACAGATTGGGTTTGAGTCTACCAGTTTCATGTCATACTGTAGCAAATTTGTATGGCCTGGTTTATCTGTTAATACATCTGTATGTTCCTCCAGAACCTGTTGAACTCTCTCCCTCTGGTTTTTTAGTCAGGTGCTTACTGACTTTTACCTGTGCTGCTGTTTCACAAGGATGTAATGGGTATTCATGTGAGGTGAGTGGTTCTTTTTGCATCTGGGTTGCAATAGCCAAGGTCAATAAGGGGGTGCTTTCCTGGAGTGGTCTGTCCAGATACTTCTTTAACAGGTTTACATGATAAACTTTCTCCTTCCCCTTTTTGTCAATTTTATAGTTTGTTCTAGACACCTTCTCTAGAACCGTATATGGACCTTGCCAACCAATTTGTAATTTATTCTGGCTTCCGGGTAGTAGAAGCAGCACCTTCTCTCGACTGCCAGTTCCCTGTCCTTTGCCTTCCTATTAAAATATGCTGCATGTTTCTTCCTGGCTTGTTTCAAATTATCATTTGCCAGTTTCCATCCAGCTTTCAAACGAGTGGTCAGTTCGTTCACATATTGATACGATGAGGTAACAGTCTCTTCCGCCTTCTCATCTGTCCAGGTCCTTAATAAAGTTACATATGGATCTTTAATTTATCATATGTAGTTTTCATGGAACTCGTCAGGTTCCGTTCATTAGAAGTCGTATAGTGAGGACTTTTCTTCCTAGAATCATCACTCAAAATCGACCACTACCAATTTTTTTCTGGGGTTTGTCTCCCCACTTTAGATTGCTTATGAGAGATCTTCGCTCTCTTGTCTGTTCTTCCAGTTTATATAAGTCTGACCGAGGGATTGTCATCTTATCCTGTTTAAATTTTCTTCTTTGTCCTCTTCGCATAGTGGCCATGTTAATCCATTCAAGTGAAGACTGGGTGTGAAAAGGGGGCTCCCATTCCACTTTGTCTACCCGAGTATAATTAGTTTTCCTTTCAGGCCTAAAGTTGCCCCGTGGCGTTTCTAGGTCCTGCACATATTTTCCCTTTGTGGGTGTTCCCTCATGAAATACGCCACATGCTTCTACAAAGTTTTCAACATCGACATTTACGTCGGGCCAATAGTATTTTCGAGCAATCTTTTGGCAGATGGTACCGACTTTCTCATGGTCACCATCTTTTCCAACATGTAAGCTCCTTATTAAGTTTGCCCTATATATCTTGGGAAGAACTAACTGTCCGTGACCAGTGGATCTAGTTCCTGTCTTCCTGTATAATAGTTTGTTCTTCATGAAATATTCCCCCTTGCTCGGAGGTGTGTGGCATTTGGGCAATTTTTTAAAAACATGGCTTGAGTGTCCTATCCTCAGCCTGCGCCTTCCTCATCTCCTCTGGATGAGCATTTATAGGTTCACCTTCTTCCTCCTTCTTCTGTGACCTGGTCTGCACTGTCGCCATGATCACAGGTTTCTCGGGATTCCCCAAGAAGACGTATCTACACCCAATATCAGAGGGTAGATTGGTTCATCTATCACTGCTGCTCTGATTTCTCCTTCCACATAGCGAGTTTTCACCGTTATCCTTGCGATGGGAAGTGTCATGAGTGGTATGTCCTTAGTCGCCCCTTGTATTTCCACTGTTTCTGTGGTATACTGACTTGGGTCCACTAGGCTAGACTTCACAACTGAATCATAATCCAAACCTGTATCATAAAGGCACCTTATGGTGACCCCATTACAAATAACATCCTCACAAACGGGGGGTGATAAGGTTCCTGTTGCTCCTTAGGATTAACCTTTAATCTTTGCGTCCCCGACTTCATTGCAGCAATGTTTGAAGGTTTCCTTCTACAAAATTCGGTGTTATGGTTATCCTTCTTGCACCATTTACACCATCTTTTTCCTTGGTTCAACGGTTTTCTTTCATTGAACTTTTGGTCATTGAACTGTGAGTTTCTGTCGCGATAGTCATTTCTTGGCCGCTCAAAGTTTGTCCTACCTTTATTTCCCTGCTCTGTATTATCAAATTTATTAAATTGCTGTGGAGCTTTAAAATTGTCTATGTGCTTCTTCTTAGCACCACTTACCTCTGCCTGGGCTGCCTGATACCTCTCAGCAACATTTAAAATTTCCCCCAACTTCTCTGCACCTTGTTCCATGAGAAATTTTCTCATGTCTGGAGCCATGGACTCTCTCAATTGCTCAATCATGATCATTTCTTTAAGATCTTGGGTCTTCCCCAGAGCCGTCCATTTCTCCAAATAGGTTTCTAGTCTGGAGAATTGGTGGTATGTCTCCCCAGACAACAGTTTGGCATTTCTAAATTTCTTACGATAAAATTCACCATTCTTCTCGTACCTTAATAACAAAGCCTGCTTTAACATGTCATAATTGTCTTGGTCTTCCCTGTTCATTTTGGCAAATACTTCATAAGAAGTACCTCTCAATCCCTGTGATAGCTTTAAGCTCCACCTCTCTCTCTCTAACCCATTTGTAGTAGCTAATAACTCAAAACGTCCTAGGTACCCCTCTATGTCATCGTCTTTTTCAACAAAATGGTCTAAATGAAACCCCATAGCTGAGTTTGAGGCTCCCAGACTGGGCGTAGCATCTGAGGCAAAAGGGCTGGCACCATTTTCAGGAGCCTGGCCTTGTAATTCCAGCTCCCTTAGTCGTAATTCGTGCTCCCTTTGCAACCTTCTATCTTCTGCCTCCCTTTCGGCAGTCAACCTTTTTTCTTCTGCCTCCCTTTGCTGTCGTTTTTCTTCTGCCTCCCTTTGCTGTCGTTTTTCTTCTGCCTCAATCTGCAGCCTCTTAATTTCTCTATCAGCCTCAATTTGTAACCTCTTCTCTTCAGCTAACCTTTCAGCCTCTAATTTTCTTTCAGCCTCTTTTTCTAATCTCCTTTCTTCCCGTTCAATATATTTATCACATTCAGCCGTTACATATTGAATTAAAATTTGACCATCCATTCCCATCTCCTTAGCGGTGAGCACAGCAGCTGATCTAAATTTTGCCAGCTCCGCCATACTTTTTAGACAATATAATAATATACAAGCTAAATCTCTAACCAGTAAATACACTAAGTACTTCTTATGACTATAGTCTAACTAATTCTAACTAACCAGTTAACTAATTAATTATTACTGGCTGTGAAGATTCACCAACTTTTATCTGCAGGGACACTTTTAATTTTAAAGGAAATTTTACAATTTATTTCCCTACTTTTATTTCTCCCACCAGGAGATCCTAATATTACTGTTGGGCTAATTATCCCTGGACAAGACCCCAATAAATGTAGTGGTGTTTGATGGTATTGTATGATGGTGATATTACTAAATGTAATTGTATGAGGCCAGCTGTGAAGGCTCCTGAGATAAAATGTAGTTGTGAATTGTCAGAAGGCCTTTCTTGCTACCACTACGACCTCACACTTAATTTTTTTTTAATGAATGTGGCTACGTAAAGTGTCTAGGGTTATGATATGTAGTGTGGTGTAATAGGTTATAGATATACCCACAGATATTTAACAAGACTAATAATATTAATAAATGTTAAAATACACTGAACTAACTCACGTGTGTAAATTTTTTGATAGAATTATATTACATTTATTTTGTTCTGGATCAATTTTTTAGGTTGACCAGAACTTAAAAGGATTTAGAGATTATGAAAGAAATGCATGGACTATTATATCATAAATGCAATAGTGTACATATATATGTACTATACTAGTTAGTTTTATTAAAATGTTCTAGTAGTCATCTACTTGGGAGGATAGTTAAT
Organism: Oreohelix idahoensis; assembly: GCA_024509875.1. Classification (NCBI taxonomy): domain Eukaryota; kingdom Metazoa; phylum Mollusca; class Gastropoda; order Stylommatophora; family Oreohelicidae; genus Oreohelix; species Oreohelix idahoensis. The sequence continues at coordinate 154,763 of JAMPIV010006994.1, read as the reverse complement.
GTTTGTGCTGTTGGGGTGGCCTCATCACACCTGTCTATCTTGACTACACAGTGTCCCGAAAATGGTGGGAATTTTTATGGGGATATTAGTAACTACACACCGTTGGTGAATGTCCAGCAGACCAGAGGCTCACTCATGTTGTAGTTGTAGCTCTGGTGCTGAAATCAGGTGGTCCCACCTCTCCGTGCTGGCGGGCAATAATGGTGGTCTCTGTCACAAGTACTGCACAGATACACTCGAGTAAATCACCAACTGAATAGACACTGCTTGGTTGACAACAGAAACTCACAGCTCTGCAATCAAAGTATGGGCCATGTGTCAAAATCTATTCTCTACCCACGTCTGGACACAACACTGACACAACAACCACATCATACAGACAGGTCAGATCTCTCTGACCAAACAGCACATTTACCATGGTGGTTTTACATCAGATAGATCCTCCCAGACTATAGGTTCTGAAAAATATTTATTAGTTGTCTGCCCTAAAAGAGGATAGGTAATATGTTTCATTATTCTCAACACTTGATCTGTCTTGCCTAACCCTTGCTGGAGTTTATGTACATTGTTGGTCCCTAGACCCTGACTAGGGCGGGGGTCTAGAGCAAATCCCTACTTGTTTGTAAGGCTAGATTTCGATATGGCAGTATCAAATCACTCAAACATGAAACAATATTCAAAATATATAAGGAAATAATTTCAATCTTACCAGATTATGAATAAATAACACAGAATTGCTAGCAAAACTCAGCTGAGCTGCTGGCTATAGTATGGCGTCCCTAAATTTCTTACACTTTCTTTCATATGGAAATCACCACACTTTAAAATCTGTGTCTATCACTGAACAACTATTGAAGAATGGCCCCACTTTCGCGTCTGAGCGCTAATGATATGATTGTCTGTGGCCAATCACTGCCTAGGTTTATTTGAATTTCAAATTTCCTACCATAAAGTCATTTCAGTCATGCTTCAGTCAAGTATGGATGGTTATCTGTTAGTCTGTCCGTCTCTACTTGTGTTTCTACAAAATGTACTTGATTTTTGAACCAACCTTTCTCTCCCCTCCAAAATTTTGTCGTTAAAAGTTATTTTTAGACACCGCCACCACAATATCCCTTCTCTTCCATACTATGTAGATTTGAACACCTGCGTCCCAAGGTCGTGTTTTGTGTGCAAATCGCGACACTTTTAGATTCAATACAGTCTGTCGATGATGTGAACAACACTGTCTTTTGTCATTATCTTCAATATTATCTATCTGTCTGTAAAATTAAGAACATATTAGTTCACTGCTCAGAATTGGCCATCCGGCCAGCTAATTTTTATATTCCTAACATTAATATTCAGAAAAAAAAATACTTTTTAATTTTTGTAATATTCCTAACATCTGCGTTTTAGCCGCTGAATTCAAATCAAGGGCTTGGTATTGCAAAAGCGTCCAATAAATGACTGTGGCGTATTATATCTATGGTCCCTTCTGTCGAGTTGCTTACTTTTTATGTCAACTTGGGAAACGTGACTTTTCTCCGTTTCCCCCCCAATTGCGTCTCCTTAGCCTTTCTAGTCTCACGCAATCTTTCCAGTCATATTTTTTTCCTTTTTGATCCACCGTTCCCCTCCTGTCTAGCAAGTCAATTATTATGGAGGATGATGACCCGCGGTCTAGGCGATCATGTACTATTCGCAGCCTACGCATTATGTTTTTATCCTTAAATGTTATCTTTGGATGTATTTTACCGTTGTATCTCTGTCAATTTCACTACATATATTTTGGCGCAACGTCTCGTGCAAATCCTGCTCCCGCTTCGAGCATAACGAAAACGATACGTTGGACGGGAGGGTTTTGAAAAGGTATTTTAACGTGACACCGGGCACCGAGATCGCATCTTTAAACATGTCTACACCTAACCCCGCGTAAAAACTAACCTGTTGCTCTAACGCCGCTAAGAAATGGACCACGTCTTTATTATTGTACCACGTCAGAAAGTCACGTAGTGTGGTCATGTGGTTATCGACCCACACTCTCTGACACTCGGCGTACTCGCCACTAGAAATATTAGTATTCTTTAGGGCGGAAAAAAAAGCCGAGGGGGTGGTAGCGCCGTTTTGTCTAACTTTTCTAAATCGGTTACGTACTTGTAACAGAAAAAGCCTTTGGTTTCTGTTACTTTATAGGCGGCTAGATATTTACTATAGCTAAGCCCCGGGGCTAAGTAGTTGATGATGTCTAAAAATTTTAGTTGTGGGGTGGCGATACACATAAAGTTATTATTTCTCTTGACTAAATATTTAAAATCTTGGTCAAGGAAATATTTGATTAGGTACGGTTTTATCACGTTCACATCGTACTTTCCCGAATTGAAACCTAACACGGGCAGCTCGTGCAAATATTCATCGAGTCTCTCGATGAGCCCCTCCAAAACACCGAGTTGAGTATACACCTCATCAAAACGCTCGCGCAAAATGTTGGTCAGATGACCGAGCATCCTGTTGACCAGGTCTTGTAGATCGCCCGTTGTGATAAAACACACGGGGTCTTCAAACCCGGGGACATTAGAGGCCACCAAACAAGACAGGGGCACGTGTTTGGCTGTGTACGTAGTTGCGCTACCACTGGGTCTTACAGAGTTATCGAAATAACACTCGTAGTCAAAGGTGGCCCGGTAGGGAAAGACGAATTTTGTGTCTACATCTATTCCCTGCGCCGCGATTAATTTCCAAACGGTATCGGGTGGGGTATAAACCCCACCCTTAAATATTTCCTTTCTCTTATCCCCGGTACAGGTCTGTTCATGGCGCGCCATAAACTTAAAAATCTGCCATAACTTACCACATTTCGGACACGAAAAGGAATGGCTCGCCCTATCAATATCTACTATATACATAAAATGGTTTTTAAACATTAAAAGACGCAACGTATCTGGAAAACTATCACTACCTCTAAGTTTGGAAGTCAGGGTTTGCGCGTCGTCAAACTCAAAAATATCAATATTTATGTTAACACATTTTTCTAACGTGGGGATATCTGTTAAACTAACCCAAGGGAAATCGATGAGGGACGCTAGTCCCTGCAGTGACTCCACTGTTTTACGAGCCTACGCGTGGCTTTTCTAACATTAGTAACGGGCGCATCCCTAAAAATAGCTAAACATCTAAAGAAGCAAAAGTTATCACTGTAAGGTTTGGCGTTCGAGTCGTGTTGTAACGTGTTGATGTGCATATTGTCCGAGATGAAGGATGGAATATCTTGTAAGCAACAGCCGATTGGGAATTCTTGAATATGGTAGATATAGAAGGAGGTCGCTGGAATAGATTCAACATAATATTTAGTGTTGGGTCTGTTTATTTGTGCATGTGCGAGAATGTCGCTGTCGTGTAAGTTTGAGACAAAAGATTTGAAATCTGTAATGTTGTTGACTAGATGAGGCTGTTCTAAAACACATGCGTTGTTATGAGAGGCGTGATAGAAACGTAATTCTTGGGTTTCTCTGTGGCGTAAAACTGCGTGATGGCTGTAATTAATTTTGAAGCGTTTTGTTTGTTGTGCAAAGACAGGGAGCAAAAGAATTTCCCAGTCAATGGGGTCTGTACTATCTGGACTGTGAAAGAAAGTGAAGGTGGATAAATATTTGTGTTTGTTTGTATGTGTCTTGATCGCGTGCCAATTATTTGTATAGATTTGTCTTATATTAGCTGGTAGGTCATAGTCAGAGGACAGACGAAGCTTCTTGGTAGGGACTTGTTGGGTACTGAACATGGACCATTTCTTGGTCTGGCCTGCATTTGGTGGTGGGTGAGATGGGGTGGGGCCGGGTGTTGAAGAGGGTGCTGATGAATGTATTCTGGAAGAGTCTGGTGTTGTGGCGCCTGCTGCAGCAGATGATGGTTTATAGTAGTGCGCCAGGTTGAGGCCGGTTGTCTGTGGGTGAGTCAGGGTGGAGGGAAATGTTATGAAGGGCGCTGATGTTGTAGCTGCTGTTGTATACGACGATGATGATGAGTCTATCATTGCTGTGGCACCTGATGGTAGTGTCTGTTGGTGCACCGATGATGCAGTGGGGTTTGAAATGTTTTTGGTGCCTGCTGCTGAAGAGACTGGTGTGGCACCTGATGCTGCTGTAGGGCATGATACTGGAATCTCCATAGGGACCGTGGGGTGTTTTTGTTTTAGGTGGGCCCGTAAGCTGGTGCCTCGGGTAAAGAGGTTACCACAAATGTCACAGGTAAAACGTGGTAATGAATGAGCTGTCTTGTTGTGACGTAAGTAATTGTCACGTCGGGCGAAAGTTTTGTTGCATCGGACACACATCAGGCTATGTTCCACTGATGTGCTTTGTACCCCCAGTGTAATGTCTGTTCGCAGTGCCCCAGGTCCATGTTCACTCTCTATGTGGTGTTGTAGCGCATCGGGGCTGGTAAATACTTGAGTAAAGACACAGCAGGGGTGTCTCTGTTCCGCATGCACTGTCTCATAATGCCGAGTGAGGTTGCGATTCCTGGTAAAAGACCGATTGCACTCCGTGCAGGCATAGCGACAGCTCTTGTGTTGAGTAGAAGTCATCTGTGGAAGAGAACAGAAACAAAAAGAAGTTAGTCACACATAAATAAAATTAAACATATAACAAACTGAGAGAGAGAGAGAGAAAGAGAAAGAGAGATAGAAAGAGAAAGAGAGAGAAAAAGAGAGAGAGAGAGAGCGAGGGAGAGAGACAGAGAGAGAGAAAGGGAAAAATTAAACATAAAAATAAAGTCCAGTCTTATAGACAGACAGGTGTACACATTCACGAACAAGTGAGCACTCTTAGTTATAATCAGAGTACATCTCTGTCTGTGTGAAATAATATTTGGTTTTTAACATATCACAAAGGCCCGCGCGCGCATTGTGGAACCAAAGATATTGAGCTACCTCACTTACAACTTGCTCTGTAATTAGTTTCAGGAAAGATAACAAAAACTACCAACAATGAATCAAAGTTGCCAAGTATTTTATTAACCCCATATTGATTGCTAATTATTCCCAGTCGCGAAGTTGTCCACGCTTTTTGCTGATCAAACTAAGCAATTACGAATTCAGCATCAGGAAACAAGGTCGCACGTGAATTATTAAACACGCGAAATTACATGTGTCTCCTCAAACAGCGACAGACTGTTGCTATTGTCTCGTTTTTTATAGCAGAGACCTGGCCTAATTAATGTTTCTTGTTTATGATTATTGCTCTCCGTTGCTCTGTAATTCGCGAGATCAAAGGCTATCGATTGTCGACTTATCTGTTGTTCTCAGGGTATCAATTATTTGAAACAGCCAGGCTCGTACAAGCTGTAATTATGTTTTTGTCAGAACATTCGGTGGGGCGATGAATGACTCACCAGCAGACAATGAAACAAACCAAGGTGTGGTTTTTAATTTTACACAAGAACCAAAAAATGAACATGTCGTTTAACACTGCCTAGTACATATACAAATATTTTTTTAAATACATAAATGTTATATATTTTAACTGTCTAGTAAAAAACAGCCATATAAAGATATATATTTTTATAGAAAAATAAATAAAATAATTTAGGGTTCCTAACGATAGTAGACAAAGACAAAACCAAATACCGAAAAAATAAAAAACAAAGACACGAATAGAAACAAACAAACATCTGAGTTTATATCTTTGTTAAAACAGAGATAGAGATAAACTTTACCCTTTCTATTTGTTATAATGACGATATAAGTTTTAACATTTTATATTATATATTTTTAAAATGTTATTATTTGCTATGTTAACACACAGAAATACCCCTCGCGCGTGCGCGTGTTGTAGCTACTTGGAACCAAATCAATTTATCGATCTTTCCACCTGTTGCAAGTTGTAAGTATCATGGACAATTATTTCAAAACCCAAATATAATTTGATTTCGCACGATTTTAGTTTGTAGATCAGAAAGTATTACAAGTTGTGGTGGAATATCGATGATGACTCACCAACAGTCATCCTGTTTGCAGAAAATGAACAAAGCACTTGCTTATCAATAGGCGAGAAACGCAGATAAGTTTTAAACTAAGGAAATTTTTTTTTCTTAGACCCAAGTCTTTTAACACTGTCTAGTACACATACACATTCTTTAAAAATAACGTGTAAGAATTTAACATCTTAACAAAACACACACAGACAAAAATATTTTTTAAATACCCGCTAGTATTAGTGTAGACAAATAATAATTTAGTGTATATCTTAACTTATCGAAAATCAACCATATACACATTCTTTAAAAATGACGTGTAAGAATTTAACATCCTAACAAAACACACACAGATAATTTTAAATTAACATAAATTATATATATATATATAAATATAATAACAGATATATATAAATATATATGAAGTGTTATATATTTTTAACTTCCTATTATTATTATATTATTATAGGGAAAAACAGACGAATACACACATATACGAGTTTACATTTAGAACTTTGCGTAGGGTGTTCTTCCAGTCTCTGACTGTTAAGAAAATACTCCTATCGAAACAACAAAGACAAACACACAGCCATATATTTTTTAAATAGAGAACATGACAGATATTTAACAGACGAATATAAAGATATAAAAGAAACATACGTTTTTTGTGGTAAGTTTGCTTTGGTCTGGTCTTCAACACAATTGCTTTTTAAGAAGGCTGTTTTTTTTCAGAAGACTGGTGGTCTGTACTGGTCGAAGGTTTGTTTTGTGAATGAGACATATCTAAAACAATTCCTGATTATATCAGACAAAAGGTTTGGTAACAAAGTAGGTCGCGCGTATGAATTTTTCGTGATGGTCACAGATCGGTTTGTTGTGTAGAGACACTGTTTCAGAAAATAGTTCGTGCAAGGTTTTCGCGGTGATTTGCCTCGATCGATAAGGACGTTGGCAGAACGTTTTTTGAACTGGAGAATCCATTATCTAATTTAACATCACACGAATTTTAATTGCGTCCAGATGATTATGAATAATTAATTATTCTCTGGTCGGAAAAAGTTAATGGCTTTTTACGCTCGAACAACGGAACCCATTTATAACAATAGAACTACGCTGTTATCACAGATGTGCGCACGTGTGCAAGCGATAACGTTCACCCGAACGAGGTTTTCTTTCACCTGGACACCCGTTATCTAATTTAACATCAAAGAAACACTGTTTAATTGCGCACAGATGTTCATGCATAATTAATCAGATACCATTGTATTACGCTCGAACATTAAACTAGATCGTTTGTGACAGTGTTCTCCGCACCTGGTACAACTTGTAAAACAATTATATTAAATACTAGCTTTAACACATGTGATACTACATACATGTCTTGTTTTTTGTTATTTATGGGTTGTTGACAAAGAATGAATGGTTGAAAAACTGCACGTGACTGAGTAACGTTTTTAGAGCTGCGCAGTGGTTCTCATATTGGGTGGTTTGAAACATTGTGTGAATGTTTTCTTAACATGTCGCAGTAGTTCTTGCGATGTTGAAAACAGGGAATCTCACGTTGTGTAGGGTCTTAGATATAAAATAACTATGTGTAAGTGTAATTTATCATAATTAGCTATGGATCCACGCTGGCCGCATCCCTTTACTGCTTTGATAGCGGGACCAACCTGATCTGTGAAAACTGTCTTTGTGCAGCGTTACTTGAAACATATCCGAGATATGATGACGTCTATACCTGACGAAATTATATGGTGTTATGGGGCATGGCAACCCCTGTACCAAACCATGGAGGGTATTCAGTTTATTGAAGGACTGCCTGACATTGAGCAGTGGACAGGTGATAAGAAACGCCTGTTAGTTATAGATGATCTCATGAGTGAGACGGATGATAGAGTAACGAAATTATTCACAAAAGGGAGCCATCACAAAAATATAAGTGTAATGTACCTTGTACAAAATCTATTTGGTAAGAACAAAGAACACAGAACCATTAGCTTGAATTCTCATTATATAGTGCTTTTCAAAAATCCACGCGATGGTTCGCAAATTACAAATCTAGCCAAACAGATGTACCCAGGTCGTACGGCCTATGTTCAAGATAGTTTTAAAGACGCGACGTCGGCCCCACACGGTTATTTGCTAATCGACCTTCGTCAGACAACACCCGACGCTTTAAGACTTCGTAGTCACATATTTCCACACGAACAACAAGTCGTATACGTACCCAAATAACGAGATGGGAGAAAAAAATGAGAAGGCATGCTGAAATGTTAAAGTTTCTAGGCTCTGCCAAACCCCCAGTCATCAAGGCTGTTATGAAAACAGCGTCACCCGATCTTGTAGGAACACTCTGTGAATGTTGTCACAACGTATTAAAAGGTAACGTTACACGGACACCCCCTCAGAAGTAGCGTATGCATCGTTATAAAAACACCCTGAGAGCGCTCACCAAGAAGAAATTGTCGCTCAAAAGACAAAAACAATTTTTACAAACTGTGGTTTGTTAAGTGCGTTGTTAACCCCCCTAATAACCCTGCTAAGAGGCGTCTTGTAGATGACCAAGAAAATGATTTTGATGGACCTCCTTTTGTTAGAGGCTCAAAAACCTTATAGAGCCCCCGACGCTCTAAGAGATAACTTGGGAGAATTGGACAGTCAAATGCAACTAGTCTTGGATCGAGAAGATTTGCCGTTGGGTGACAAAGCTAGATTATATCAACGAACACTGCAGCGTTATTTGACTCGTCTAGAACAGTACAGTCACGTATCTCTAGGTCTCGTGAATATTAAGTCTCCACTTAACGAGTCGAGCTCGAAGCCTCCCATCAAACAACCCACTGTACTTAAAGACGAGATTGTCGACAAAACTCTTCAGTCCCCACCCGAACAAGTCACACCCACTAATCGAAAACAGGTGGTTGCCAGTAAATTGCGAGAAACATCGTCGTATTCGCTCAGAAGAAGGAAAAAGACAAAAACACCAAAGTAGGAAGCATGGCCAAAGAACTGAATAAGATTTTAACACAACATTACTACGAGCCGAAACGACCCGGTTCATATGGGGGAGTCGGTACCTTACAACGTAGCACCAAACTTACTCGTAAAACAATTGAAGAGTGGTTAGGTCATCAGGATACGTACACCTTACACAAACCAGTGCGTAGAAAATTTAATAGACGTACAACCATCGCTGGTAGTATCGATCAACAGTTCCAGGCTGATTTAATAGACTTGTGAGGTTTAAAAAAATTCAACGATGGGTTTTCCTATCTAGTGACGTGTATCGATGTGTTTAGTAAATTCTCTTGGGCTGTTCCCCTGAAAGACAAAACTAGGAAAGCTTTAGTAGCAGCGGTGAAGACGATTTTTACCAGTCGCAAACCGATAAATTTTCAAACAGACAAAGGTAGTGAGTTCGTCAACAAAACATTCTTAAAGTTTCTTAAGGATGAAGGTGTCCATTTCTTCACTACGGAAAATGAAGATACCAAGGCAGCTATAGTAGAGAGGTTTAATCGAAAACTCAAAGAAAAAACGTGGCGTTACTTTACCAAAACAAACAGTCTTCGGTACGTCGACGTGATAGAGCAACTGGTCCACAACTACAATTATTCGTATCATCGGAGTATTAAGATGGCGCCGACGGAAGTTAGCCCGAGCAATCAAGAAGAGGTGTGGCAAACGTTGTATTCGACCCCTGACGTCCTCGGTAGAAAAGTCTATTTTAAAGCTGGTGATCGCGTGCGGATCGCCCAAGCCAGAAAAACTTTTAAAAAGGGTTATACGATGGCTTGGACAAAAGAGTTGTTTACGGTCAGCCGACTAAACCAAACAAGACCGGTCACGTACGTCCTTAAAGATGATTCGGGTGGGGAACTGAAGGGTTCTTTTTACCAAGAAGAGCTGCAGCGGGTAGGTGACAAGATAGTTTATCGAATCGAGTCCATTTTGCAAGAACGGCGAGGTGTCAGGCGTGTTAAAGAGTATTTAGTAAAATGGTTCGGTTATAACTCGTCATTCAACAGCTGGATTTCCGCCAAACAACTAGCGAGATATCGAGACTGATGGAGATAGAAGAAGAAGTGAGCACCCCAGTTTTGCGGTCACCCCCTCCCAAGACCACGAGAGCCTCGGTCTGGCCTTTTTTTGGGAAACTAGTCCCGCGGTTAGAGATCGTTTTCATCTGTCAGATGATCGTTATATATGTCGTCATCGGGGTCTCGTTATTCAATCTGAGTCGGAGCAACGCAGAGGGACCGGACGGCAAATTTTGGATCGCCTTAATGAGCAGTTGTCTGAATTATATGTTACCTAACCCTAAGATAGGATGAGTTTTTACGTGACTTTACCCAGCAATGCCTCGATGAAAATATATCCAAACAATAACGCCGGTCACTTTTTCGTCAAATTGCCACAGACTGTAGACTTGACTTCGCGTTACGAGGTTGGTTTGGTTGAGATTCAATTTCCCAAAAGTTATTGTAACGTGCTAGAGGATGACGTATGGATACATTACTTTCCCAATAAAGACGATGAGTCTATACTACTCACGTTACCCGCCGGTCTATACACGCCACCCGATACGCTGATCGACGAGTTGAATCGTTTGCTTTTAGACACGGATGTGAATGACAAAGCCTGAGTTAGATTCCATTTTAACAATAATAAGGCCACCTTGAATCTGTATATCCGGAGGTTGAAGTTAGAATTATCGAGACTTTGAAACACATGTTAGGCTTACCTACCTCGCTCGCCACAGACATCGATCCAATACTACGAGGAGAGACTGAAGTACAAATGGATAGCGATATGAAAAATGTATACGTGTACTGCGACCTCGTAGCGGCTAGACTGGTTGGGGATGCCTCTGTCCCTTTGTTACGGATTGTCCCTATTTTGGACAGGACTACCGCTTCGGTTTTTAGGATTTACGACAAACCACACTACGTACCCCTGAGCCGTTTTTCGTTTGACGCTGTGGAAATCCTTTTAACTAATGATCAGGGTAAGACTATCCCATTCACTAGCGGAGCTTCGGTGTTGACACTACACTTCCGAACTCACAGACAGTTTGATTTTGAATAGAAAAATGGTGAGACATGTACCCATCCGACGAAACCCCAAAATGTATGAGGAGTTTTACTGCAACCAAGCTGGCCACGGGTTATTGGAGGCAGAAGTCAAAGAAGACATGGCTTAGGTAGTTTTTTCAGCGGGCTCGGTCGCATGGTTCTCCCGTGGTTAAAAACTGGAGGCAAAGCTTTACTCAGAGAAGGGGTTGGCACCGGTCTACAGGTCGCGAGCGAGGCGTTAGCCGGCAAGAAATAGTGGTGAGTCATTTCGTGAACGAGCCTAAGAATCGGGTCAGCGTTTATTACAGGGAGCGGTTGATTACCTCACCACTAACCAATCGGGTAGCGGCCTTAGCAGAAACAGAAAAACGAGAGCTACCCCATCTGGCGAGCCGAAACGAATAAAACGAAGTAACCGAACTCGTCCTTCTCATTCCCACCAGAACAAGCGACGGTACTCTGATACATTTGAATGATGACGCTTATTCACCCCAGCTCGTGCGAATGTCTTCACAGTGGTCTAGATTTGTTTAGCGTACCACCAACGCAGACAGCCGTAGAAGAGTGACAATTTGTGGAGATACATCCGTTGGCCGCCTTAGCCCCCGGAGCCCCGGTGGAATTTGTAATATCGGGAAATGGTGAAGAATATCTAGATTTGTTCAATACTTTTCTGCACGTGCGCGCCAAAATCACGTTAGCTAATGGTAACACATTACCCGCTGACGCAGAGGTGGCCCCGATCAACTATTACCTGCACAGTTTATTCTCCCAAGTCGACGTTTCCCTGAACGACACGCTGATTACACCCAGCGAGAACACCTACCCTGGAAGCCACGTTGAATTACGGGGAGGAAGCCAAACGAGGTCATATGACACCGGCTCTGTTTTACAAAGACACGCCAAACTTTATTACGGACACCAGTGGTGATAATAACAACGGACTAAGACTGCGTCGACATATAGCGGCTGGTTCACATGACATTGATATGATGGGTCGTTTATATTCAGATATTTTCGCCAAAGATCGCTACCTGTTAAATGGTGTGACCGTTAAAGTAAAACTCACGCCATTTAAAGATAGCTTAAATGTGCTCGGAAACGACCCCGCCGGTGGTTATAAACCTATTATAACTTATGCGGCCCTGGTTGTCCGGAAAGCCAAATTAAACCCCGCCGTCTCTCTAGCCCACGAGAAAGCCTTGTTGCGAGGTAATGCCAAGTACCTTTTGAAACGAGTTGTGCTAAAAACTTTCTCTATTCCTAGAGGTATGCTATCGCACATGCAGGATAATCTATTTCTCAGTCAAACACCTACACGGATCGTGATTGGCCTAGTCACTTCGACCGCTTTTAACGGCTCGTATACGTCTAATCCGTTCAATTTCGCTACTTTTGGTCTGATATATTTGAATGTCAGCGCGGACGGCAGAACAGTCAGTGACAAGCTTTTGTCCATGGATTATGAGCACAAACAGTACGTGAGAGCCTTCTTCGGGACGAATCTAGCTATGGGACTGATTGGCAAAGACGCCGGCAACGACCGTGAGTATAGACATTTTAAGAATGGATACGCCTTATACGCCTTTGACCTCAACCCCAGTCGACTGGACGGTGACCAGTTTGAGATGGCCAAGTCTGACCCTGTCTCAGTAGAACTTAAATTCTCCGAGGTCACGCCCGAACAAGACTCGATCTTGGAGATCTCGAAATCGCGCCAAGTTTTGACAGACTACACCACTTAAACGATGAATACAGACGAGATACGGACCATCCTCCTGTCGGATATATTTGTTAAACGAACTGGGCTCGTTAAAGTTTTAGCTCGTGACCAACTACCTCTACGTATCTATCCGAGCCAGACGGCTGCTTTCGTCATCAACACTGACCCTAGATACCGCCCCGGTGACCATTGGGTCGCTCTATATTATAATGGCCTTGGAACTTTTTAATATTTTGATTCTTGTGGACTACCGCCTACACACCCGGACTTGGATAATTTTGTAGCCAGAAACTCTAACCGACCTTTTAACTACAACGCTAGACATTTACAAGATGTAGTTACCAATGTTTGTGGGCTCTACGCCATTTATTTCATCTTGATCGAAGCTCGCGGTGGTACTATGCAGCGCGTCCTACTGCCGTTTTCGACTAGACAACACGCCAACGATCGATTAGTTTTTCGACTAGTCAGACCCTGGCTAGCACGCCACAAGACTGTTTTCCTTCATAGACACTTACACCTCACATGACTACCCCCGCAGGTACCACCTGGGTGTACATGAAAGAGAAGACTCGCCAAGTAATCCGAACCGACTGAGAGCTCCTATGCGTACAAGAAAAAAAAATGACGCCGCTTATAGATCAACTAACTTTGTCAATAAATATATAAAATATATCTAGTGTTTTCTCTTTTATATACCTGTTGTAATATATGTCTAAATATTGTATAACTGTTGTAAATATATTGTCTAAAAGTCTACCTGTTGTAATATAAATATCGTCTACCTGTTGTACTCTATATTGTAATATATGTCTAAATATCGTATAACTGTTGTAATATACGTACGTATAACATACATAAACAACAACATATCAACACACTACCAGGACGCCAGCTGCTCGTCACCCCGGCTAAAATATATCGCTATATAAAAAGTCACGCCCCACCAGAGCGCTCCGCCACATTTTTTCCTTATATAAAAGTCACGCCCCGCCAGAAATAATAATCGGTTTGGACATGACATACTCACAGTTGAAAAAAGACAGCCCAGAATAGAAATCGATGGAGAGCAACTGTTTCTGCCCTATGTTCCACGGGGAACGGAAAGGAATGATGATAATGACACTCCTACAACACTAAAAGATCTTGTTTTAGAGCATGGGGAAGACCAAGACCTGATGGATGGTACGACCACAGAAATCAGTCAAAATGTTGAGAAAGACGAGATACTTCGTCATTTCTTGTGACACCATTGTAGAAATCAGTCAAAATGTCGAGAAAGACGAGATACTTCGTCATTTCTTGTGACACCATTGTAGAAATCAACGCTTAGGAACTTCATTCAAAAAGATTTTGGAAGAAAACAATGAAATACTTACCTAGAGAAGGAGCTTTATATCTGCACACCTGGCCCTACTTCCACTACAGGTATGATTAAGTGAGCAAAAAGGCTTATTAAGTGAGCACACGTCATGTTTTCAGGTTAGAACGTAGGCAGTTTTAATCAAAGATATTTTGGAACACAACAATATAATACTTTATTAGGGTAGGAGCCTTATATCTGCACACCTGGCTCTACCTCTCCTACATGTATGATTCAGTGACCAAAAAGGTATATTAAGTGAGCACACGTCATGTTCACATTAGAACGTAAGCAGTTTTAATCAAAGATGTTTTGGAACAAAACAAAATAGTATTTACCTAGGGTAGGAGCCTTATATCTGCATTCCTGATCCTACCTCTACTGCATCTATGATCAACTGAGCTGAAGGTTTAGCTATTAGAATAAAACTAAATAATACTTACATATTGGGGGCGTGTATAATATTCACACACTTTCGTTCTCATAGAGCATGAGAAATCCTCTGAACAACATGGTGTATTAAATGTGCATACAGTGTATTCAGCTGAGCATGGTTCCTGTAGAATCAGACAAGAAACTGTTGACAGATTATTGATCTGACAATTAGTCTTGAAAAATGGGTGCCAGAAGACAAAAGACATTAGCAATATTACAAAACTGTATTGGTATGTGACGGGTTGGCCTAGGATTCTCTGTCAATGTGGTCCTAAAGAGACGCCCATCTCTCATCTCTAATTCTAGTCTCTTTTTGCTACTCATTTTAAAACACTGAAAGACAAGAAAAGCTGAAATACCTTGGAGTTACATTCGATCGCGGGCTATCCTATAAGTACCATGTTGATCACATCACACAGAAATGCAGGACAGGTCTGACAGCCTTGAAAATAATGGCTGCTGCGCATCTGGAGCAGAGATTATTATTTCTTCTTTATCGGCGGAGGCAGCTACTGCAGCCTTAAGGTGGCTAACTGAAACTTCAGTAACAAAGGCAGTCAGTGTGTCAGATTTTCAATCCATTCATCGAAAGTTTTAAAATGGTTGGTAAGGCATGAATGAAAAAAGTTCATAGAAGCTTCAAATCTACAGGAGCTGGTGTGGACCTACTGTCCTGGTCATGTAGGGGTACGCGGTAATGAGAGAGCTGACAGACTAGCATCAAGAGACCAACAGTGGGGACACTGGATATGGATAAGGGAAAGATACTGAGAACATTAATGATTACCTGTTAGAGAAGGACACTGCAAAAGATGAATCGTCAAGGTTAAGACTATTGAAATTTGGCAAAACAAGTCAGGCTAACAGAGATGGACGAATGAGAGGATGCATCCGTCGTGTTTATAACCAGCAAGGTACAGGAACAGTTAGCATTCACATTCTTCGACATATTCTGAAGGAGCACCTATGGGTTTGCCTGGAGTGCAACGAAGTTGATTCTTTTGAACAATATTAATTTTAGCCTCATTATGTGGACAAGGCCTGGTTTCTCAGTGTCAATCTTACTAGTGGCTTCTCTTTGCTTCATTTCATTTGTCTGTACTTCCATCGACTATTTCACTACACGTCAGCGGTAAGTTCTTTCATTTTCTCGGTGTTTATGTATGTAGGTTTTTGTTGTTATATCATTTAACTCAAAAGTGATTCTCCTCGGTCTGTCTGTGACGCAATGTTCCGATAGCACACAAAGAAACCGTCAGTAAACCTGTGCAGATGATCGTAGGTCGCAGTCCCCTGTTTGTTTTTTTCTGCTTCGGTCTTAAGCACGGGATAGAAGGAACTACGTCTGTCATCTCCCCGATCAAATGGAGACTACGTCTTTTATTCTCATCGCCATGAGAAATTCTTTAGTTTTCCCTGAGTCTTTGACAAAGGACAAAAACACCGCTTTGCTGAGCACCTACACTAGAAAGCAAAGGCCTTGACCTCTGACCAAATTCAGTAGGTTTGAAGGAATGTCCCCAACATAAACCAGGATCCTATAATGGCTAATCACTATTCGTCCAGAAAAGCCAGAGATTTCCTAAACTTAAAGTGGGATAGAATAAATAATTGTCTAATGCCAGCCTTAAGTTAGGACCGGATTTTTTTTTCTATTCAGGTGAACAGCATATACTTTTATGTTAGAACTTGCACTAGGTTAACGTGTAAATAACTGATAGTTATTTTATAAAAATATCTATATATTAATGATATTGATAATTTTAATAGTTATGTAACTGTATTTGTGCTAAAATTAGTTTTTCGGGTGTGAATAAATTTATCGTCGGGAGATTTGCTTGTTTTTGAAGTAACTCTCTTACTTTGGGTAATCCATCATTGAAATATAATACTTGTAACCGTGCAGGTCGATTGTGTAAAATTTATGAGTTTTTTTCTTCCATCAAAAAGGGGTAAACCTCTTCATGTACCTGTAACTTTTATTATCACCTAGCGCGATTAAAAAAACCTTTCATCAGATCTGTTAACATGAATATTGTGCTCAGACCAAACTTATGTATATATCACTTTCACCGTGTAATGCATATATAGTATGTCAACACATTACAAATACACACACTACCACTGAACGTCTGAACTTCATTCAGGAAAGGAACAATAAGACTCGTATACGCTAAGAGCTTTACGAAAAGTGGTGACACTAATAAAGGCAAGATCAAATAGCAATTTTCCCTTTATTCACTGAATATTAACTTGGCCACATGTTGCCAGCACAAATACAAAAGTACGGAAGATATAAACTATCGGATCAGCCTCGCAGTCAATGTCTGACCATCACTCAGCACAATGTGCGACGAGGCAACATAAAGTATAACATTCTCATATAAATATCAAACACAATGCGAGAATGAAAAAAACAGCGAATACATCTGACAGCTCCGTAGAGCAAAATAGTTCTGAACCAGAACAAATGCACCAGAACTAAATTGACAATGGCAACTACTCACTGTCCCACCATAGACCAAAAAAAAAAAGGTATCCCAACCGGCTTTTCAAAACACGTCTCAGCGAGACGGCTACCAAGGCTCTAAGAATCTATGGTTTCTTTTGCGCCAAAATTCAACCTAGTCACGTGACATCACCTGACGGGTTGTTTGCCCCGGAACTCAAACATCACGAGTTTCGTTTACGGACCAGGAAAACATAGCTTGGCTTCTAACCAAGCATACAAGTCAAAACGGCAGTAAAACGTGACGTGACAATCATATTTTGTGTGTGTTCCTTTGTTAGGGACATACTAAATAAACAAGGGCCGCGTAATTTAAGTGTGTAGATAGGACACCAATCTATCTATAATATTGGTAGAAAGATATATCTATAGGTATACCGTTGGTGGGGAAACCCATATGATGTACGGACATTTGTAATCACATGTTAATATACACATAAATGTAGGTATTACGAACTTATGGTTAAAAGAGAGAGAGAGTAGATGTTCATTCGTTGACCTGCAAAATGAGGTTACGGAAACATATGTTGATGAGTGTCACTATTTTTTCTGAAATTATACTGGCTCTCACCTGTATTTAAAATCACAGATACTCGCAGAGACTGCTAGTCGTCGTAGACACCACCTTTTTGTACTGCATACAAATAACAACGCCAAACCTTCCTGTTAACATCTTGGCCACTGTCGCGAGTTGTCTCATTTGCACTGTGTGTAGCCGGGGATCGTATTATAAGATTCGGACCTCTGCCCTTCCAGTAGATAGTGTGTTGTAACCGTGAATACTAGAAACTTCCTTCACTCAGACTGACTCTACTTTTTCTTCATACCCACTGTTTATCAATCGATACCACTCAAAACAGCAGTGAAAATATCAATGGTAGAACTTTATTAACATACGTTGATAACTGAGTAAAAATGGTATGCCCAACCTTTCTCTTCAAGGTAGGCAGTCTTGCAAAATACAATCTTCAGTTTCAAACAATCTCAGTATCCATTTTTTCACATACATTTGCTTGTCTTCTTACTATTACTTGTCTCAGCTATAGAACATGTCATATATTTATTCAGACAGAACTTCCTGTCGTTCTTCTGTTTATGTTTCTTTTCCCATGTTTCTTGTTATATCTCTATACGAGAAACTGGCCTTAACCGCCAGGGCTGTCACTTTTACTAAGATTTCATCTGTTTACTGTCCTCTGCTCAGACCTGGTCTGCTGAGCCACATACGCAGTAAATAATCAAAATGTCAAAACGTACCTGTTTTGTTTCTTCATTTGAAATACACTTTTTCTTACACAAACACCTTGGTGCTCCGAATATATCTTATATAAGAAATATCAAATATTACGCTGAGCACGTTCAATATCTAACTACACACTTGAGAGAAACACCTTTCCCTGCCTACACTTAGCGCGTCTCTAACCAGACTCCGTCAAAACCCCGTTTCAACATTCTTCGTTCACGCCTAACATGTGTTTACGCATCTCGACTTTCTCGTGCAATACTTTTTTTTTTCACTCACTCAAACCTGTAATGGACTTAATTCTAAGTTACTTCCCTTAAGACAAAGCCTAATCTTACACATCTTATCTCCCTTCATTAACGACAAATAATCTGCAACCAAACCCATCCATACCATTTTTCTACATTCTTTCTCTCTATCAAAACCAAACCACCGTTCACACATCTCCCCCCCTTAAAAAAAAATTTCTCTCACAGAGAAAATTTCCCGAAAAATCTCCACTCACTCTCTTCCTTCCCTCTTCTACTACCAATTCCATCCCTTTCTTCCTCAACATCTGTCCCAAATGAGACCCACCATTCTCCACTTCTAATCAACCTCACTCATCTTCCTGTGTACATTTTCCATTTCATAGTATACATTTTCCATCATGGAATTGTTTTCATATTATACATTTTACTGAATACAACTCTTTTCGTGTTACAACTTGTACATAATGGAACTCATTTCATAGTACACCTTGTCGTTTGCTCCTTTACGACTCTTACTAGACCTTTCTAACTTCATTAGCCATTTACCATCCCTTTTATCTCTACTCCCAAGTTTATTATCCCGCCTACGCGAATTATCTTGAATTTCTGCCTATCTCATTAATCGTTCTACTTAGCTGCATATCTTTCCTACGTTATCTACATTTCATTTCCATCTTCCCTTGTGGTTAAAAGAAACCCGTAACCATATACAATTGTGTACTGTTTCCTCTACATAATTATTCATGTCCTATATTCTCATTTCCTTATTCTTTCTTGTCTTATTATTCTTTCTTATTTGTCTCCCTATAACTCTCTATTTCTTATAACTTGGAGAAGCCTCGCTTCCCACAAAGTCTTCACCAGACTCTGGCAACTGCCGAAAAAAAAATCTGCATCTTCCTCAACTCCGTTGTCAGCTCCCTTTAGATTATCACTTCTAATTATCCAATTTTCAATATATCTTCGCCATTTTCCTATGGCCCTCATCTACCGCCATATTCTCTATAGTTTCTCCAATACTCCTTTAGTTGTCTCGTAATTCCCTTTCGTCTCCTCTCTGTGACTTCTCCATTCCTCCCATCTACGTCTCTCTCCCTTAATCTATGGCTTCCCTGCCTCTTTCCTCTTCTCTTCCACCACTGCAGTAGTCCATCGTTCGGACCTACTCAGCTTACTTTATGTTCAGTGTAGAACGATTGCATCTAGTTTCCAAACAACTAGACTCTCGCTGCAATTTCTACTTCTCTCCTCTCCCTCATAACCGCTACTCTCGTTCCCTCTCTGGAACTGTGCTGTCCAATTTCTCAACCACAACTCCGTCCATCTCCCAACACCTCTCACCATCACTGCCGTCCTCCTCTACGGTTTCTCAAAATCTCTAAATCTCTATTATTCATTCCGTCTTCCTCTACGACTGCTCAAAATATATAACTCCATATTTCTCCCATTTCACCATAATAATCCATGTTTCTGCCATCCTCCTGCACGGCCTCCTCAAAATCTCCACCCCCATATTACTCCGTACCTCCATACCTCATATTGCTCCATAACTGCCGTCCTCCTCCACGGCCTCACCAAAATCTTAGTCTGCACTATTCCTGCCGTCGTCACCACGGCGTTTCACATAATTTCCGCCATACTACCATGGCCTCTAATCTACTTCTTACATCTCCTTCCCTCGTCTCCTCTACTGCAGTACCCTATTGGTCAGGTGTACCCAGTTTACTTCTTAAGTGCGGTATTAACCAATCATACTTGTCTTTTTAAGACTAGCAACCGCCACCATCTTGTTCCATATAACATATGCTATGTCTCCTCCCATAGCCTCCTCCTATGCCAACTTATTCATCAATTTTAGCATCTCCATCATCCTAGCCTCTCTGGCTCTAAGCGCTTCTAACTCTATCTGTTTATCCAAATCTTGAGTCTCCTCTTCTCGTCTAACCTCGTCAACACTTTGCTTCCTCTCCACCTCTGTATCTCGTGTATCTCTCGAGTTTCTCTCGACCTCCTTACTTCTTACTCCGTCAACCGTTTGCCTCGGTTTCCCTCTATCTTCCATTTCTTCCCTTCTCGTATTCCCTGTACTCTTTAATTTGTCGCTACCTACGACTTGTACTCCTAGTATCTCTCATACTACTACTCCTATTTCTATCTCCCTTTCTAGCATCTCGGCTCTTGGATCGGTACTATCTACTTCCGATCTGCACTTCTACTACTTTCATGTTTCTGAACTTCTTCCTCTTTCTGCTTCGCCTTCTCTGTGGCTTTCTTTATATCATCACCTGCCCCAGGTGCTGTGATATCTTCCTTTTTCTCTGATGTCTGTCTATTCATATCCTGTTTGCTTTCTAACTCTTCCAACTTCCTCTCTAAATCTGCGCAAAGTGCAGTTAACTGTTCTATTTTTTTTTCTATCTTTATTTCCATCTTCCCTCTTTGTTTTTTTCCCTCGACCTTCCCTGGTCGACACTGTCTATATCCCATTGACCCGTTCCCTTGGTCTTTCTGTCTTGTTCTTCTTGCACTTCTCTATGACTACATTTCTCCTTTCTCAATTCTTCAAATTTCCTGTCCATATATTGAACAATTGCCTTTATGTCCTTCATCTCCGCTACACTATTATTTCTTACTTTATTCTTCCTCTTTATTCTGACCTCTTCTACATGTCTCAACTTTGCTAGACGCCTTCTGTAATCCTCTGAATCGTCTGATGACGACGACCGCTGTCTCTTCATCCCTCTTATATTTTCTTCCTCCATCTCTTCCTGCGTATCTGAATCTTTAGCTGATGTGTCCTCTATATATCTGAGTTTTTTGACTTGCACCACTTTGTTGTTTTTTAGTATCTATCTGTTGCTCCTTTTGTTTTTCAATAGCTGCTGCTCCTGTGCTCTGTTTTTCTTTGTTCTGCAGCTCTCTCGTATGTTTTTGTACGGTGCATCTATTTCGGTTTTTCAATATTATTCCATTGTTTTTTTTCCTTATTCCTGTCGTATCTTCTAGAATCTCATTGTACTGTTTACTCTCTGTATCCTGCCATACTTGTATCCTGTCTTCTTCTGGCCTATATGTGCCCATCTCCTCTTGTTCGCTGTGTAAGATTTCTGGCCTATATGTGCCCATCTCCCCTTGTTCGCTGCGCCAGACTCGGGGGGCTGGGGTTAACCGATCAGATGTTGTTCCTGGTTCTGCATGGACTTGTGTTTTTCTTCCTGCCATTGTGCGACTCTGACTACCTGTTTTGATGTTTCTCCATAGTCATCTTCCCATCCTACTCTCCAGTTGTCTCCTATCCTGTTAGACTCCTTCCAGTCACTATCCTTTTGTGTGATGCTTCAATTCTACGTGTTCCTATCCGTTTCATGTTGTATTGTTATTTGTTTTTATGTCCCTCCGCGTAGTGTGGTGTGTTATTGGGGACCCGTGTACATCTGTCTTGAACNCTCCCTCTCATACTATACATACTATGGCTCCTTATATAGCCTCTTATATCCATCGGTCTATCTTCCTCTATTTTTCATCTACGACAAGCTTGTAGATTTCTTCCTTTCTTTGTGATAAGTCTATACCCAACTTTTCTTACCGCCTTTTCTGCACCTCCTTTAGTACCAAGATGTCTGGTTTAGTTCTTCAAAGGATGGCTTTTATTTCTTTCCTCACCTGCCCTATACTTGGTTGAGGTATTTTTTGATCCTTTCCATCTTTTCTGTTACACCCGTTTAATAATTCTCTGTATTCCATTCTCTTTTGTGTGCTTTTTTCTCTTCTAACACTGCATTGAGTCTGAATGGTGTGCATACATCTTTCTTGATTCCTATCTTGTCCCCTGCTTCCTTGTTTCCACTTTCTTCTGCTCTCTGTATATCTTTTGTTAAAACTCTATGTTGTGTGTACCACCACTGTTTGTGGTTTCCGATTTTGTCTCTGTCCTCTGACGCGCGTTGTTATTGTTTCATAGTTTTTCTTGTATTTGGTGCTTTTCTTGGTGTTCCATATTTCCTTCCTGACCTTCCATCAGTTGTACCCTTCCTAATACAAATCCTCTTGGTATTCTAACTGTTTTTTTTTTTTTCCCGTGGTGTTTTATAATCATCGTTGGAAAATTGTTGTCTTTTTTTTACAATTTTGTACTATTCCTTCTACCATTTCTAGTCCGAGTTCATCTAGTATATCTCCATCTTCCCAGTCGAGTGTTAAGACCGTTTGTCCTTGGTTTGAAATATGGGGATCTTTTTCAACTTGCCTTGAACAATACCGACTTCATTCGGTCGCAGCGTAAACTGTTGTTCTGTTTTTTCGGATTATGGACGCTATATATATATGTCGTCCTGTAACCTGATGCATTCGCCATGTATCTTTCAGTTGGTGAGTATCAAAATGTACTTGAGCCTTATGTTTTAGCAGAAAATCACGTCCTAGTATGATATTTTCTCGTCATCCCCTTCACAAATGGTGAACGTGTGTTTCCACGATCATATTGCCAATTCTCATTTGCACCATAGCTGTTTCCCATCACTTTCAGGTTTTTTCTCCTGACACCGAGGTAAGTGTATTTTGTGACTTTCTGTATTGAGCTAACGCCTCGTATCTGTTTTATAAAGTCCAAAAACCTAATAAGGCTTACAGTAAGCCCCTGAGTCTACCAATGCTCTATATCTCCTTCCGTGTATTTCGACAATACATGAGCAAGGGTCTGGTTTTGAGCTAGCTCGATTTGCAGCTGTTGCTACTTGTCCTTCTTTTATGGATACGTTGTTTTCTTTCTTGTTTTTCAATTTCATTTATTTGTATTTTCTTGTCTTTGACTCCTCTCCTGATGTCTCCAACAAAATTCCTCAAATCTATTCTAGTTCTTCTCCTATTCACGCTGTCCCAATGTCCTGATCCATAGTTGCTGTTGAAAGTCGGGAGTGTCCTGTCCCTGTTATTCCATGTTCTATTATGTCCCTGTTTATATTGATATTGGTTACATTTCCATTTCCCAATTTCGCGATCTGTACATATGTTTCTCCTTTCATATTTGTTCCTGTTTATAACTGAACCATCCCAATTCATCTTCCTATTCCTGTATTCTTGACATGTCTTTTGTAGCCATCCTTTCTTGTCAAACCAACTTGCAGGATGGTGTACTCTGGCCCATTGTCTATGGTATGGTTGTTGGTTATACGTAACATGTGCCGTTCCTTTCTCTTGTCTATTCTTTTCGGACTGGTTGTAATATTGTTGTCTATTGTGTTGTCTACTACGTCTCGGGTTAAAGGTCTCAACTCTCCTTACTGAGTGTTGTGGCTCTAGTGGCCTATAATTACACGCAAAGACTTTATGTCCCAGCCTATTGCAAGCATAACACACGATTGGCTCGCGGTCTACCTGTCTTGACCTATAAAACGTTTCCCTTCCTCTCCCTCGTCTTTCTATCCTTCTTTGTTGACAATGTCCTATCTCCATAGGTTCTTCCTGTGTTTCTTCACATGGAACCACTCTACCAAGCCTGAGGTCCAGTCTTCTTCTAAGGTTCTCTTCGGCTGTAGCAAGTGCAATGGCCTGTGACAAGTTTTGTGGGTCCTTCCTGAGGAGATGTAATTTAATTGGTATCCCATTCAACCCATCGACGAATATGCCCACTAATTGTTTTTCCACCTCTTGCTGGTTAATTTGTTGCCCCAAGAAAACTTCTTCCGCTAGGTTTAACAACCTGTCGCTGAACATTTGAATGGGTTCCTCTGCTCGTTGTTGTTGTTATGCTCCTCAGCATCGTCCACGCATACGATGCATCCGTAATTTGTGCATACCTTCTTATTAGTTTCTTTCCTAAACTCCTCCCATGTCTCATCTGGACAGTGTCAAACCTGCGTCTTATAAAATCTACTACTACTAACCCACCTGAGGAAAGATATGCAACTTGTTTGTACTCACCTTGGTCCATATTGACCAAAGTGCAATATCTTTGTATCTCGAGCAACCATTTTCTACATAAAGTAGGATTCCCTGCATATGGTGTTATACTGTTCCGGATATTCTGGAACTTACTTTCATTTCTAATGGATGTCATAGCCTTAGCTACCTGCTCCAGAGCAGCCACATTGGGATCTAAACCCGCCGTAAGTTGTTGTTGTTGTTGCATCTTGTCTTGACAAAATCCTGTAAAAGTGTTAGTATTAATAGAAACACCCTGTAAAAAAAACAATATAAATCTCTTGGTTGACCTGTAAGAGAATTATTAACCAATATCTGTGTACAATACTTATAATTCTTATGAGTTACAAAACAATTATCAATCTAATTCTCATAATTTAACTGACTACACTAATAATTAACTTAATTTGTTTCTAAATGTTTATGTGTTACATAATCTGTTTTCCTTGATTGGGTTACACACTTGCTCCTCCAGTATTTCAGAATTAATCAACACAATTTTTGTCTAAGACGGCTGTATATTATTTTATTTTTGCGCGCGTTGGGCCTGTTGATCATTCAGATTGTTATCTCATGCATTGTACCTGTATTCTGACGGTTGTCGGATGATGTAGACTGTTTTGTTCTTTATATTCTTCTTGTGCACTTGTCCTTCGTGATGTGTTGACTTCTGTGTTGTCTTGCTTTGTTTCTTCTTTCAGCTCGCAGGATTCCTTCGATTTGTATCTTCTTAATGAACCTTGACCTTCGTGATGCTTTTGGATTAGACTTGTTTGTTTTTGATGTCGCTTCACACTTTACTTGACTTCTGTTTTGTCTTGATTTGTGTTTTTTTCGCTCGCAGGATTTCTTTCTTTCTGTGTAATCTCTTTTTAATGACCTTCACTTTCGTTCTGTCTGCAGTCTTTTTAATCTCTATCTTTGTATAGGGTTAGGTGCACCAAAATAGTCCGTGACTGTTGTAGTGCTAGATACGAAAATATTTGACGCAACCGTACCTAATATGTGATGCCGAAACTGACATCTGAGTTGGAGTCTGTCTTGCTTTATAAAAGTTTTTCTTGAAACATCATTGAGTTATAAAAGTTTCTTGACTCTATTCTAGTGTAGGGCTGGTTACTCGCACGCATTAGTTACCCTGTTCATCTGTTGTCTTTGCTTACTGCCTACTGTAGGCTGGTCACTGCACCATGAATGTCTGTCGACGGGGAGGGTATTGCATAGTTGTGTTGGGCTACTGCCCTGTCCCCAGTAGTGTGGTGTAAACCGTGGAATACTAGAAACTTCCTTCACTCAGACTGACTCTACTTTTTCTTCATACCCACTGTTTATCAATCGATACCAAACTCAAAACAGCAGTGAAAATATCAATGGTAGAACTTTATTATCATACGTTGATAAACTGAGTAAAAATGGTATGCCCAACCTTTCTCTTCAAGGTAGGCAGTCTTGCAAAATACAATATTCAGTATCAAACGACCTCAGTATCCATTTTTGCCATAGATTTGCGTGTCTTCTTACTATGACTTGTCTCAGCTATAGAACATGTGATCTATTTCTTCAGACAGAACTTCCTGTCGTTCTTCTGTTTATGTTTCTTTTCCCATGTTTCTTGTTATATCTCTATACGAGAAAAACTGGCCTTAACCGCCAGGGCTGTCACTTTTACTAAGATTTCATCTGTTTACTGTCCTCTGCTCAGACCTGGTCTGACTGAGCCACATACGCAGTAAATAATCAAAAATGTCAAAACGTACCCTGTTTTGTTTCTTCATTTGAAAATACACTTTTTCTTACACCCACACCTTGGTGCTCCGAATATATCTTATATAAGAAATATCAAATATTACGCTGAGCACGTTCAATATCTAATTACACACTTGAGAGAAACACCTTTCCCTGCCTACACTTAGCGCGTCTCTAACCAGACTCCGTCAAAACCCCGTTTCAACATTCTTCGTTCACGCCTAACATGTGTTTACGCATCTCGACTTTCTCGTGCAATACTTTTTTTTTTCACTCACTCAAACCTGTAATGGACTTAATTCTAAGTTACTTCCCTTAAGACAAAGCCTAATCTTACACATCTTATCTCCCTTCATTAACGACAAATAACACTGACAAACAACATTTTTCTTTCTTATATAAGAATAAGTGTTCTTAGGTCAGTTTCTTGCGCTGATTTCAAATTTGAAATCCGTTTATCTCTATCACGTCCGGTTCTTAAGATATTTGTGAATAAATATATTTTTGGGAAACCGTTATTTGCTCCGTTTCATTTTTACTATATAACTTTTTAAAAATTAATAAAATGCAAAATAATTCTACTTTTTATACTGCTAAAAGATGCATGACATATGTTACGTTATATTTCAAATAGTTACTGTATTTTGAAATAATTCTGAGTGAAATATGGCTTCTAGAAGTTGTAGAAATTCGGCTGATCTGTTCTGTTACGTGCGCGAATATTTTACCGATCGTGTTCACCAGAAAAACTTTACACCATTGCTAAAGAAAGCATATGAACTTTATTTCGATTCGAAAGTTGATGATGCAAATAAATCTTGGAAGCCAAATGCAGTTTGTTCGACTTGTGCAAATACATTGGCAGGTTGGTTACGAAAATCGCCGAAGCATAAGTCGATGCCTTTGGAGTGCCAGTAATATGGCGTGAACCGACAAATCACGCTACTGATTGTTACTTCTGCTTGACAAATATCTATGGTTTCACTTTTAAAACTAGAAAGTCTGTGGTTTATCCAAATATTGAATCGGTTTCAAAACCAGTGCCTCATGATCCAATCACGTGTCCGATCCCAGTTCCACCAGAACAATATCCGTTGGACGTGAATGAACCATCAGAAAGTGATAGTTTGCCTGCTTTAGAAACTAATTCTGACTCGGATTTATATACCGGTGAATGATGGTGTTCACTTAATTAACCATTCAGAACTTTCAGATCTAATACGTGATCTCGCTCTCACCAAAGGACAAGCGGAATTACTCGGTTCGCGACTCAAAGAATGGAATCTTTTAGCGCCCAATACTCCGATATCTAAATTTCGTCATAGACACAGAGAACTTGTTCAATACTTTGAGATGGATGATGACATTTGCTATTGCAAAGATGTAAAAGGTCTAATGGTGCACCTCGGTCATGAGCACATAGTCAACGAATGGCGACTTTTCATCGACTCTTCCAAGACTAGTCTAAAAGCCGTGTTATTGCATAATGGAACTTTATTTTCATCAATTCCAGTCGCCTACTCTGTTCATATGAAAGAAACTTATGACAATATGGCTATACTTTTGGCAAAAATAAAGTACAATGACTACCAATGGCGGATTTGTGGAGACCTAAAGGTCATTGCAATTCTCACGGGCATGCAGACTGGGTATACTAAATTTTGTTGCTTCCTATGTGAAAGGGACAGCCGCAACAGACAGGAACATTATGCAAGAAAGGTGTGGCCTATCAGGGATCGTATGCAGCTCGGGCATAAAAATGTAATACACGAGCCATTAGTTAACAAAGACAGCATCATTTTACCACCGTTACATATAAAGTTGGGGCTCATGAAGAATTTCGTAAAAGCGTTAGATAAAACGAGCAAAGCTTTCACTTATCTTCGAGAAAAGTTTCCGCAAATTAGCGATGCAAAGATAAAGGAAGGTATCTTTGTAGGACTTCAGATTAGGAAAGTTATTGCAGACAAACAATTCGAGAACTTGTTACATGGTAGTGAATTTCGCGCATGGATGGCATTCAAATCGATCGTCGATAACTTTCTGGAAGGGAAATCACAATGTAATCTGCAACCAAACCCATCCATACCATTTTTCTACATTCTTTCTCTCTATCAAAACCAAACCACCGTTCACATGTGTAGTGGTCCAGTAATCGCCAAACTTCGAGTTTTCAAAGGTATCAGCCTTCGCTCAAGATTACTTTTCGCAGAAATATTGAAGAAAGTTGCTTCTTTTTCAGGGAGTCTGACAAGAATTTTACAGCGTGGCAAATTTTAAACTGACATAATCTAAGCTGTTATAAACTTATTATTCTGCGCTCGTGCTGCGAGGAAATGATTCTGACTTGTGTTTTCTGAACCCCCAGCTGTAGGTGATTCAGCAAATATTAATTTTATAGACCTATCTGTGTATTAATAAAAATAGTCTTGCGGGCTCCAATTCACCGATTAGTGATGAACCCAACTTTAGATTTATATTTATATATACAACAGTTGTTATCAAAACAAAAGAGTTGAATGTGTCTTCTCTGGAAGATCTTAACTGATGATGGATAAGAAAATTAAAATGTCCATTTCTCATGCCAGTGGGTGTGGGGTCAGTTGGAATCTGATTCCTTCACTGCTGGCTCACCAGAGGTATTTTCCTCCTCTTCAGGAGTTAAATAGTTTGGCCGCAGCACGTAACTTGCAGCAAGGTCATCGTAAATTCTCAGTTTGCTTCGTCACGTGTCCTCAAGACCCGTCTTTTATCGGTGTCTGGCGTCGACTTCGGTCAACTGTTCCAAAAACTGAGATGAAACAAATACCACTTTTAAGTATTGTGTCTCCTGATATAAACATCAGGCGACTTCCGCTTCTCTCCGCCATTTCATAGTCCTCAGAATTTCGCAAGCTAACCCTGAGCATTAAATCCGAACCCATCGAGTTAGATAACAGTGTGTTACAACAACCGAAGACGACAAATGTATTATTCATACATACATGTAAATACATATAAAACTTACTTCAAATGGAAATAATAAATATATACACCATGGTGTTATCTCCATCTACTCACTGCTCCATATGGAGCCTGTGGCTACCTCTGCTCTTGGTTTCTTGTGAAGAAACCTGCACGAAGCAGTCACCAGCTCTTGCAGTGGCGGTTTATGTGAAACGTTATTTTACGTGTGTGGTGAAGTGGGATGTTATAAATATTTATAGGAAACTTAGTGTACTGACTGAGATCAGCTGTGAAGGTATCTATATCTATTAAGAGTAGTGTATTATAGATAACCTTACTTGCTACCACATATCTATATATCTCAGTCAGAATTATTCTGGAATAGTGTGATGCTACGTTATGTGTCTAGGGTATGAGTATGGTGAAGTGTAAGTCACAACAACAGACAGATAAACAATTTAATTTAATCCACTACTCTTAACAACACTGTGACACTCACATACATATAACACTCTATGAGAATAGCTTAAAGAAGTCACTCGTAACGGTTCAAATAACAATATGTATTCATTACTAGCATGAATGAATATGTGTCCTGATTCAACTACAAGGGAACCAGGAATCACAATCAATTTAAATTCCAAGTTATGTACAGAATGTATTTAATATGAATATTGTAGTGACATATATTATTACAAATGTTCTATGTGTGTCAGTTGTGTAGTAGTAAAATGAGGTAATACTGGTTTTGTTTTGTTCAAGCTCTGTTGGTATTTGTCATCAAGACTTCAATAGTTTGTCTTTAGGGACCAGTATTGGAGATGTTCACAGTTCCTGATTTTAAGACAAGTAAATTCCCCTCTGAATAGTATTTTTATAAAGTTATTTCAAGATGAGGGGGCATAATGTTGAGCTCAGCTGGCCAACTCTGCTTATCTTGAGTGATGGCGACAGGAGAGGACTCCTCTGCTCGAATTCTCTTCTGGGCTCTGGAGACACCTCACTGATAGCTAAAAGGACCAAGGAGTATGCTGTCCGACACTGGATTCAGCAAATCTCTGACCAGATGCTGCTCAGTACCATCAAGACCACTGTCCCACAATTCATACGAATAACACAGATACGTTGATTAGCAATGAATTCTGGCACAAACTGGCACAAACTTCCATCTGCCTATGTTCCAGGCTTTTATTGAGTCAAATATAAGCTGGCTTCAACGCACTGATGCTTTATCTAGTTATTTTAAACAAGTGGTCTCGAACTAACGCTCCCAAGTGTGTATATCAGCGAGACTGACCAATGAGCCACGTTTCGACAAGTGTTTGAAAAAATGTTATCTTTTCCCGTCTCCCCTAACAACCAAGATAGTATTTATAGCCCGACCAATCGTGGTTAGGCTTTCATTTGTTGCGCTCCAATCAATTTGGAGTTTACATGGTAGGCTATTTCTGTAACGTAAATTTTTTTTCAAACACGTTAAAAAAAAATCTTATGAGCAGAAATGATTTTATGCTGTCAGGCACCCCCAATATTTTATTTTGGGTATAATTTATTAATGCCTAGACTATTTGCGTAACGTTTTACATATTATTTGTCAGCAAGCCCTAAGGAACCCAAAAATACTAATTTAAAGGAGCTACGTGGCTGCGTTCAAAATATGCAATTTCTTCTACCTCCTGTTCCGAAGATGTGCTGTCTGGGTACTGTTATGTTTTCAAACGTAAACCCATCTATTGTTATCTTTTCTAATAAGAGTCTGTTATGATTTATAAACCTAACTCTGGGAAAGGGTAGTGTATTTTATCACTGTCCGTCTGAAAAAAAATTAGTGCATGTAGACTTACACGCGTGATGGCAGCATTTGCGTATCGCGCGAAGCGTGTTTAGTGTTCGGCTTCCTCTCCCTTCTCGCTATCCTTTAGTCCAACTGTTCGTTCGTTTTGGTAACGTAATGTAGAAAAAGACATGAATGGAATTTAAAATTTAGGTCATTACGCAGTCTGCCTCTTAATGTTTTTCCAAGAAATACAGCACACGTTTCATTGAAGAAAGCGGGTATAATACAGTAGGCTTTTACTATCAACGTGAAAGCGTTACAATTTGCAGACGAAGCAGAAAACAAGGGGGATTTCGAGTACATTCTTTGTGACAGCACTGTTATTTTACCATTGCTCTTCTCTTTATTAATTTTATTTGTTAGGCTTCATATTTACCTAATAATTTATATATGTGGATTAGAATATTTCATGACAACGTGATCAGGTTGCCAGCCTCATATGCAACTGTACACCCACAAGCAATTTATAGGTATCAAATGCAATTATAAAATACAAAAATGTACGTGTAACCGAGCTGGTTACGACACCAATTTGAAGATATGTGCCCGCGTCAATTATACGGCACTAGTAGTTATATTGATTTTATTAATCAGAGTTAATCCTTCATATGTTGTTGTGGTTCAAGTACTAACTGGCCTTCCGCGAGAGATGGTAATACTTGACCTTTTGCTATTTTTTCAACCCAGGAATGTTCTTCCTTTTAAGTTTGGTGATAAGCAAAACAGTTTCAGAATAACAACGTATATCCAAAAGAAATTACTGTAAAGTTCCACAAACAGCAATGTAGAAAAATTCAATTACAGTTTTATTGATGTCATTAGACAAACACTATAAATTTCAAAATGATGATTGGTTATCCAAGATGAAAAATATGTAATCCAACTGAATATATATACGTATTTCCAAATAGAATAATATACTGATTTGTCTACTCAAAAACTTGTCTTCGTATCCTCAAAGACGAAGTTCACCTAACGCTATCTGTAAAAATCCTCTAGTCTAAAATCATGGCAGTATTGGAATCATAAATCCTGAAAATCTCTCCCTATATCCCACAACTCTTCTATTTATACTATTTCTTCTTTTTTCCCGCCTTTTTCCACACGACCCGTTCTTTTTTCACACGGTACAATTTCTGCACACGACTCTCTGTTTTTTCACATATGTGATCTTTTCCAACTTAACAATTGGTCAATATGTGAGGTTTTTTTCTCAGCGATAAAGGAGTGTTCAGAAAGGCGATTAATTGTGTAGGGACGTATAAGGTATAATGGACAACTGTATATTGAATTTGTCAAGAAAATATACTGTACATGTTAATCTGTCGTTTTGAGGGTGTTGAGTCTGTTTGTTCGCCGATGTACAAATTGATTCCAATTTTGAACAATGGGAGTGAAATAAATCTCCAAAAATTTTTAAAACACCAAATGGTCAGGCAAAAACGAATCAAGAACAGTTTAAGTTTTAATCAATTTATTTGACTGGTTATGCCTACAGGTGTTGACTATCGAACAGGATATGTGATGTTTCCATTTAAGGTTTCTCAATTTGAAAATTACAGTTAACATAGTCCATTCCGTTCTTTGGTAACGTCAGTTTATACAGTATTTATAACATGGCATCCAAGTAAACAAATGAGGCAAATGTCGATGTGAACATATCCGTTTATAGTCGTGTTCCAATAATAACTCGTATCCACTTCATTTCTGCGATTTTTAAATCTCATGCCAACGAATTGTCATAAGGCTTAATGATGTCATGTTTAAAAGTTAAGTTTTATCAATGTAGTATTTCGCCATTTAAAATTTACATTAAAAGTTCGAACTGTGTCCAAACTAGATTAGCATTCTCATTCCCGAAGTTGACTAGACGAAGGATTTAAATATTCCCGCAACACGGGTTTCAAACTCCTTTAAGATTCCATACTTGCAAAACGCTTCACGTGGGGCTACTTTCGTGCATAATCATGAGCATCCAAGTCCAAATTTTTACATTATCATGTAACCTTGGTGCGTAAAACGTTTATTACAGAAGGAATATATATAACCCTCAATACTGTCTTATGGTACAGTTCATTTAGTGTTGCGAGTGGGGAGAGAAAAAAAAATTAAAAAACGGTTATTAAGTATCCTTTGGGCCGAATAAAAGTGAATACAATGAAAATAATGTAAGTAAACTGGATAGTTGTTGGAGATCTGCGAATGTTTTTGCGGAAGTTCTTCAATTCCGTACATTTAAGTAGGGTGTGTCAAAGTGTGTAGTAGTAAATGACGAGGACTCCACGTCGACGACAAGAAATTAAATTTATCACCTCAGTGGTGTTGCGTCCACTGTCATGGGAGGGGAACGATAATGTCAGTCATGACTGAGATGTACTTCGGTGAAACTTCCCATAGATCTTGAGTACTTGGGCGTTAGCTGGGACGATGTCATTAAAAGATCAAATTCTCCAATAAACCAATATCCATTTGGGGAATTTTGTAAGGAAGTTGGGGGGCAATGTTCCTCTATGTTTAAAAGACTGTAACGTCAATCGTATCTTATTTCACCGAGTGGATGGTCCGCGAAAATTGGTAATGAGAAGTGAAAGTAATGTTTAAAATGCTTTTATGTGGGGCATCTTATAAAGATTTCACAACGTACTTGCTCTTAAAGAGGTGATAAATTTGTACAAATGGTAACGTTAGGGAGAGTACTGTTTGTACAAAACTGCTTAAAATTCCGAGTTTGTCTGTAAAACCTTTCGTAGACAACTCCGGGAAGTATATGCTAGGTCAGATTCGCAAAATCAATAATTATCATTACCAACAAGTGTGCAAATAGCGCCCCCCCTAGTCTCGGTGCTGAGTGTGTACTGGGTCTCTACTGACCTCTGGGGCTGGTGTTTCTCAATCCCACTGGATACAGGAATAGTGCGGGAAGGTTGTTCATATCGATTGGTTTGTTGTTTCCCTGGCAGAATCTATCGTGGTGTCCAGGTGTGGTTATTGGAGAAGTTGATTTTATAACCAGAATTTGATTCAGAACTGGACGTTCGTTCGTCGGCTGTTGGATGTGCTTCTATACATTTACTGTTGGTTCTCGAATTCGATTCAGAGGTGTTGAAATAGTGGGACTGGTGGCTGACGTAGTGCTGGAATGCTATGTTGAATATATAGCTTGTACCTTATGGCCTATTGTTGGTCTGCTGTAGGTGGTATAATGGGTCGATTCATTTAAATTTATTTGCGTGACTTGGCCTGAGGTAACCGACAATTTCTTTCTTCGTTCCAGATTTTGGGTTAATTTAGTTGTGGTGATTGTCAATTAGAATTTTGTAAGCCGGTCCAGACCCTGGGGGCATCACAATTTGGAATCTCGAGCATTCTTTCGGTAGTATCTGTCACCTAGGAGATTTTTTAAAGCTTTCACGCTTCATCACATGTGCATACTTGTCTGCGTGTTTGTTTCTGTTTCTTTACAAATACATTTCTTCAGAATATTCTCGAATGTTGCTTATTTGAACATTTATGAATACGATCTTCTCCCCCCCCCCCCCCCCCCCCCCCCTGAAAATGTACAATCTATAGGGTAGTCTTCCATAACACAAAACATAGGAATCTATCTAGGGGAAAACTTGTGGGCCTGTCCCTCTTTTATAGCTATATAAAACTCAGGCGAGTAGTGTCCCGTTTTCTATATTGTCACTCTAAATGGCTTCCAAATGGTCTTGGTTGACGTTGTGCTTAAAAACCTGTGCTCAAATACTATTTCCACTGTTATGCGTTCGTTAGATACATGTGTTGCCACGGTTGAGTGTAGGGTGTCATCTTTATTGTCTGTTTGTCGGGACTTCTGATAATAAACTCGTGGTATTGTAATGTCGTAATTTTGAAACCTCTGGAGCATAAATCTTTAAATCAAGCATTCTTTCGGTATTCTGTCCCTACGTTTTTTAACTCCCTTTATCACAACGCAAAAGCCGCAGTGTCTTGGTAGGAAATCTTGGGATGAAAATATGTCTGTAAGGACTGTTTTAAGATGTGATGGTTTATATCAGGGGTAAAATTCTCCAAGGCAAGCATACGGGTTGATATACCGTGGTTGACTATGTGCGAACATATATCGGTAATTGACTGAACGTATGGATATGTGTACCCCCGATATATTCGATTCGCTGACTTCGCACAAATGGGAAATGTTCTGCTTGATAATAAACATTGGGTGGTTGAACGTGATGGTTTCATATTTGCATATTACAGTTTGAGGTGTGGAACATATTCAATAAGAAATATCTGTAACTGTATAGTGAGAGTCTCTTTGGTAATCTTGTCTCGACTAACTAATTATACAGTATTTGCTATCCCACATGGCCATTTTTATTTAGAATTGAGACAAGGTTTCAAACACAATTCGGTATGAACTAGTTCAATACATTCGGTATTCCATATTGGCATAAGAGCTTAGATATAACAAATACTTGAGTCACCTCTGCTTTACAAAGTAAGTATTCTTAACGGCCGAATAATGATTCATATAATTAAAATCCCAAGCCAATCCTGGATAATCCTAATTGCAGGAATCCGTCGGATTTAAAATTTACATTATAAGTTCAAGTAGGACTCCATTTTTGAACCAATGCGTCATTGGTCCAACTAGACGTCTACATGAGGAAAAATTACAATAATATAGATATAATACTTGCATTCTCTTCCCGAGAAATCACCAGTATATAGTTCACCAAGGTCCTCATCTTCTTAACAGACGGACGGTCATAACAAGAATAAATATTCCCGCAACACGGGTTTTGAACTCCCAAAGATTCATGAGCCGATCTTGGGATCCTTGCTTCATAAGCCCACATATGACGTCAACTCCTGTTTCACAACGCGTGCGGGCGGGATAACCCATACTCGCATTCGTGCATAATCATGCGCTACGAAAATCAAACTCACCAATAATACTTACTATCATGTAAGTTGGTGCGTAAAGTTTATTACAGAGGTAGGACCACATATTAATAAATATGAGACTACCCTCATCTGTAAAAGACTGTAACGGCCTACGAAAAGAACGCTACAGTCACAAAGGAAAAATATGTGTGTGCGTATAGTGTGTTTGCTTTTGTCACAAAATTCCTCAAGAAGAGAAAAAAAAATTAAAACTGTTATAAAGCATTAAGTCCTATTATAAAGATTTTCAAAGGCAAAAGTGGTGTAATTTGTACAAATGAGATAATTTAAGTTCTGTTTAAACTGGATAACATAGTGTTGTAGATCTGCGAATGTTTGCGAAAGTTCTTCAATTCCTTAATGTAGAGGTGTAAAAGATGTAGTAGTAATGACAGTCCATGTCGACGAAGAAACTTAAATAATTATATAACATTAAAACACAGTGGCGTCACGCCATAATAACTTGTTAGTATATGTGGGTGTTGCAGACGTCATAACTGTCAATATTGTCAGTATAATCAGCATGATCTTGACTGAGGCTGACATCTTTCTGAAAGAATAAAAGTTCCTACCAAAAAAAAATGAATACTAGTGACTTTAGATGATGGGGAACGAGGGGAAGTGCTACGAAGAGTGAGTACTTGTTGGGTACTATTGCTGGGAAAGTATCTTTTTGTTATTAGAGAAGATTGATTCTCCAATAAACCAATAATCTTTGAACTGGGCGTTTACGAATTTGACATGAGGAAGTTGGCGATTTTCATCACGATAACTATTTTTTTCCTCGTCAATCGTTGATCACAAGAGGATGGCGTATTTCACACTGTCGAGTGGGTGGTGGCTGCAGTTGTCGAGGGTAAGGATGAAGTAGTGTTGAAATGGTGCACCTCATGCTGCGTGTTGTGGGGCTGTCTGCGTTTTCTTTGCAATTTCATACGTACTTGCTCTTGAGGTAACCGGACAAATTTTGTTAACGGTGGAGAGTCATCTGTTGTACCAGAATGTGGGTGCTTCGTTGCTGTGTGAAATTCAGTGTTGTCTGTACTGATCACACTTTCGTGGTCACTCTCGGGATCTGCTGTATCTAGGTCAGATTCGTGTCTCAATGGTGGTGATGGAAGAATAATATCTTCCTCAAGTCTGCATATAGCGCTGTCTGCGTGTTCATCATTAGACGGTGCTGTGTGTCGAGTATCATTATCTTCAGAATACTGGTTGTTGTGAATTGCTCTACTTTGAATTATCTGCAGGGGCGTCTCGTCTTCACTATCCCACTGTTCATCAGAGTGGTAGTTGCTTGTTGAAAGTTGTTCATTTCTATTGTTTGTTTGTTGTCCAATAGGCTGGCATGAATCTATCGTGGTGTCAGGGTGTTCTGGAGTAACTTGCTCGGCCTGTAACCTGGTATTTCGATATTCTAGTCTTTCGCGTAACTCAGCGCGGGGAATATCGTCTTCGCTGTTGGATGTGCTTCTATATTGTCTCATTCTGTTGACTGCTTCACGAAATCGGTCGTTTTCAGAGGTGTGCTGTTGTGCTTCTGAAACATCGTTGTCTGTGCTAGACTCTGACGTAGTGCTGGATGGTTGATGATATAATATAGCTTGTCTTATTGGCCTATGTGTGGTCTCTGTAGGTGGTATAATGGGTCGATGGTCATCTTTTCTTTATTTGCGTGACATGGGCCTTGGTAAAGATATTTCTTTCTTCGTTCCAGATTTTGTAATTAGTCGGGGTTGTCTTATTTAGAATTTTGAAGCCGTCCAGCCAGCGGGCATCAAATTTGTTATCACGGGCATTCTTTCGGTAGTACACTCTGTCACCTACGTTAAAGCTTTCACGCTTGACATTCTTGTCGTTCTGTCTGGCTTAAACAAAATGGATGTCGCTAAATGTAGATTTAATCCGTCTAGTTGACCTAACAAGTCAACGTGGTTACAAAATAAAGTCTAACGATCAGGTCTGATGCGCTAAATGTAGATTTAATCCGTCTAGTTGACCTAACAAGTCAACGTGGTTACAAAATAAAGTCTAACGATCAGGTCTAATGCGTTGGTTGACGATGTCAAGATAACATCCCTAGATGAAGCGAAAACGTACTATAAGGAACAGAAAGAGTAGCACAGGAGAGGATGCAAGGAAGTCCCAGGAAAATGTACCGACTGAATATATGACTCGTTACAGCCACTTTACAATAAATTACCAAAGTCATTCATTACAGTGACGATCGTCAGCAAAGCGCGATAAACCGCCCAATATAACAACATGGAATTGTCCAGGTTCCTGGCCCAAATTTACAGTGTTCTTTTTTGTGGTTGTAATATTCCGCCTATTTGGAACGGACATGTAACTTTGTCTAATTACCACACCCCCCAAAGGGTGACCTCACAGACTGCAACACCTGCAGAGAAATTACACTCCTCTCTGTTCCCAGCAAAATATTGGGCAGGATAATTATCCAAATAATTTCAAAAGCCGTAGATTATAAACTGAGGAAGGAACAAACAGGTTTCTGAAACAACAGAAGATGTGTAGATCATATTTTCACCCTCAGGAATATAATAGAGCAGGAACATAACAGGACCTTTGTGGTGCCTAGTTGGCATCGAGGATAGTGCGATTCATTTCTGTAGCTAAGCGGTGTTGCCGTTCGGAAGGTCCTGGGTTCGATTCTCAGGTAAGCCTATTACTTCTGTTCTTTTTCTCTTATCTAATTTTTCTACTTTCTTTTTCTCATCAGTGCCTGAAACATACCTTTATGTGTTGTATTATTTATTTTAAATTATTCCGACTTCTTACTTGCTCCAGGTTCATTTATATACAGACGCTGGTCGAGTCCACGGTAAAATATCCCAAGACGATTCACAATGGCTTACTAAAGCGGCTGAGCTAGGAAAGTATTGAAGGGGGTACTTTATATCGTAGTAAGTCTATATTTAGTTCTGAAAACTGGTGGTTTATGCTGAATTGTCAGAGTTTCACCTTCTTTTATTCGTTATACTTCACTACTTTACTTTATCGTGGTAGAAAGTTCCAAAGGCGTCAGGTTTTCTTCTGACGAGATGTTAAATACAAATCGTGCAGTGGTAGGTTGTGTAGCAATTAGTTTTACATGGTGGGCTTGCTCGTCCTATGTGCAGCATCAACTTAGTCGCCTCTTTGTTTGGTGGGAGAAGTGGACCTATTAGTTCTGTATATATGACATGGTTTTCCTGTTCTATAAATAACTGTACTCAGATACATGACAACATAAAAATACTTGGTGACAAGGCGCAGCCATTTGGTAAACCGGGAAAAGACATGCAATAACAACGAAAACCGTACGGTAAATAATAGCCAGATTTTACTTCGAGACACATCTCTACCAGATGGCACCTCAAGCGTGTATCTGTATTTCCGCAGAGTCCTGGGAGACCACACGTGATTTATTTTTCTTTATTGATTTATATATTCCGAAATAATTCTTCTTCTGCGTTCAGTTTGTAGTCATGCGAAATCTGCAGGCCTGTCGCCAGGACGTAGTCCACAGCCGTTTCTAGGTCTGCGCGGCAGCCCCATAGCTTCCGCTTGAGCTCAGCACCCCCTGGCTAGGTCAGATGTCATGGGTCATCATGGGTTGGGCAGTTTTGGAGAATGTGTTCGGGGTCTGGATTCCAGTTTCACATGGAAATTAGATTGTATGAGATATACTGAGGCGATAGAGATCGCCTAGTGTGACGTTGGGTTTGAAACTTTGGCCCTAGGGTCAGCTACCCCCCCTCCCCCCCTAACTTCTTCTTGATTTTAGGCACGCTAATTTTCATCTTTTTTTTTTTTCTAGTTTTCGGTCGCTGCTAGCATGGCACGTTTATCTGACAAGTTAACTCCCCTTTGTTCCCGCGAAAGTTGCCAGAGAGATGAAAGTAGTTTTAAGGTTGGTAAGAGTGTCTTTGTAACGCGTCAGCAACGCTACTTGCTGGGCGGCAAATTTTCCCCGTTGTTTTTTTATTCCAGGGAAAGTCTGGTAAGTTTGTAGCTCCAGAGTGGTCACTCTGTTACGTAAACACGTTTGTAGTCTGCGGCACTGGCAGGAAAGTCTCCTGGAATTGTTATGCTGTTCTCTTCGGCCTCGGTGCAGGTGTTAACCAATGCTCGGACACATGTGGCTGATTTTTTTTATATATTGAGTCCCCTTCTGTCTCTAACTGCTTTTAGTCCCTGGAGCTTTTGTCGCGAGGAGGCAGAGATCTTAGTGCAGTTTTCCGTTACGTTTAGTGTGGGAAATTCTTCACATCTTGGTAATAATTCTTAAGTAACTTGAGAGTTGTGATTTTTGTCTTGGGACATAGACGTAGTCAGTGCAAGTTCATTTATAGTGGGTTCTAGAATTTTTTTTTTAAAGGGCGGCAATTACCAAACAAACTCTAAGAAGCTATAGATAGTTTTTTTTTTCCTAAAGGAAACTGTGTTTGTATGCCACTTAAGATTTTTTTTTAAAGCCAACTGTACGGTAACTTTAGAGGCTCATGAAAAGCCAATTTAGATGAATTGTCTCCATCATAACATGTATATATATCTGAATTGTTTCACTACAGGGGATCTATTTAACCCAGAGTTTAATGTAAACAAATTTTATTGGACACTCTCCACCCACAAAATACGTGGAGCACCTAAGCTCCACCGGCATCAACGTCTAAGAGATACACATTATCGCCAGCGCTGTCATTTTTTAGCCATCGTCAGCTCAATTTCATCTATAGTATTACGCAGGGGCACAGGATTGACGGGCCTGCGCCAAGTTGTGGATTTAGTGTATCCATCGCATTTAATCGTGAGTGCATTTATAGCTACCCTGTGAGATCCTGGATTTGAAGCACATCAGTGCAGCATTGGAATTTATATCAGACCTGGAAGATAATTTCATCCATAGTGGACGTATAGTTATTCCACAGATTTTCAGCGACTTAGAGGAAATGGTCACCATATCTAAGCTGGCGACCAGCCGACAACGGTAATAACAGGCGAAATTTCACACCGGTGTGCCGACAAAGAAGAACTTTTAGGAGGTGGTCTCCGGTAAAGTAACAGTGAGGTGAAAGCTGGAGAAATAGCTGGATAATGCGCGTTAAGTGGTGCAAAACAGCTGTGTTGCTGGCTATAATGAGTCAGCTGGTTTCTTTATTTCAGGATTTTATTTGCAGGATTCTTAGTACGCTAGTTAGCCAAAAGTTAGCGGGTGTTTTCCAGACGTGAGAGCCGCGTTATTTGACT
Source organism: Oreohelix idahoensis (assembly GCA_024509875.1). Classification (NCBI taxonomy): domain Eukaryota; kingdom Metazoa; phylum Mollusca; class Gastropoda; order Stylommatophora; family Oreohelicidae; genus Oreohelix; species Oreohelix idahoensis. The sequence goes on along the minus strand of JAMPIV010006994.1, from coordinate 113,585 downwards.
CCAGCTTAGTTGATTACTATCATTATGCTTTTCATTTTATTTGTCTCTAGATTTTGGTAATATAGCACTGTATGACTTGTTGTCGTTGTGTGATTGAAATTTTTTTCGCCATAATATTGTGTGTTATTTTTTTAAAATAAATCAGACAAACAAATTGCGGATCAGACGTCTTTCCTGTCTGTTCGTGTACTTTATTGATTGTGGAGTCACTAACATGTACTTGCCCTTACTCCAAGAAGAGGGAGGCGGAGTGAAAGTAGCTTTGAAACATAGTCACTGAGTTGCAGGAGGTGAGAGTCTTATCTGATCTTTTACTCCTGATAGTTATAATTCACTCCATTTCACATTCAACACCAAAACTCGTCTATCTTCTCAGTTTTCGCTCAGATTTTTGTGTTGTTTCAGACTTTACTCAGACTAGTTGTTTTGTCTCAGACAGACTCTGTACACCACTCGTGACACCTAGTAGTCTGCTGTGTCCATTTCCAGACGGAATGTGATGGTCTGTTGTACATTCGTTTGTATGAGATATCCTGAGTCGATAGAGATAACTGCTGAGGCTGTTTAGCAAGTAATCGCTGTATTTGTTTTTCAATAAAAAAAATAAAAAAACATGTGAGATTCACATTCACCTGCATTTTTAAAGTTGCATAAGTTAGGGACAAGTGTCCGATAGACAGAACGCGTGCCGCGTTTGATTCACGGTATAGACATGATTCCGTCTTCCCAGCTGTAAATGGGTACTGACTTTGCACTTGAGTTAAGGAAGGAAAGGAAGCTAGGAAGAGAACTGGTCACCCCACCTGTCGATTCTATACCTAGTATAGCGAAGTCTCTAACACTTCTCACCTATGGCAGTATTTACTACGGGAGTACCTTTACATTTGTTTAAGTTATGACAATTCTTGTGCACTTGCTGGATTGAGTATTGTGTTCGTGTCCTCAGCGAAGCTTGCTAACAAGCAAGAAATGCACTGGAGGCCGCATAGCCGAGGTTTTACTGAACAATGTTTAAAATACCATGGAAGGCTAAAAACATACCGTAACAAGCAAGAAGGATGATCTGAATGACGTCAGTACGCAAAGGGAAATTATTACCCATCTTAGAGGGAAGCAATCCACTTTATTTGTGCATGTAATGAGAAAAAGAAAGCGGAGATAATTCATGGCAAACGGAAATAGCGTAGGAAAAAGAGATAGACAAAGCGAGAAGATATTGCACAGTTTGACATCGTGGCATGGAAAGAAACTAACAACAGAATTGGGAACCGGAATTTGTGGAAAGACATGATCTTCTACGCCACTAGGCATAGTAGCATAAGAAGAAGAAGTACTCCGCATTTCTAAATATATTTCATATTTTGTGGAATCAATATTTAAATTTGAACTTAAATTATTTTTGTTTAAAGTGGATCATGCATATGACATAGACAACTGCACTTTTTAAAAATGAAAACAAAATACAGACTTACCTCATTACTTTCTCTGAATAAAGCAAGAGGCTCTTCCAATACTCTAGTCTCAGTGACGGATAACAAAACAAACAGAATTGTTGTAGTTATTGTCAAGATGCTGAACTTTTCATCGATCAGCTTCATGTTTTTCTTTCCTTCGTAAAAAATAGTAGAAAGGTGTAGCGGTCTCTGTACTTTTAAAAACTATTCGACAGCATCAAACTTTGTTAATTGTTAATCAGAATCTGCCTCACTGCACTCCGGGCAAACCCATAGGTGCTCAGTCTCCCTCAGCAAATGTCGAAGGGTATGAAAGCTGATTGTACCTGTAGCACGCTGGTTGTACATACAACGGATGCATCCTCTCTCACGTCCATTTCTGCTAGTCCCATATATGATGCCAAACTCCAACAGCCTCAGCCTTGTTGATTCATCCAAAGCAGTGTCATTATCCAGGAGGCGATCATTAATAGCCCTTAGTATGTCTCCCTTATCCATGTCCAGTGTCCCCACTATGGGTGCTCTCGAGGCCAGTCTGTCAGCTCTCTCATTGCCACGTACACCTGCATGACCATTACAGTAGATCCACACCAGTTCTTCAAGACTTGAGGATTCTATTGATGATTTCCATTCCGTTTCCAAACTTTGTGAACCAAAAAAAGTGAATTGTTACATCAATCTGTACAAAGAGCGGGAAGGATCTACGGTGAAATGTTATATTCATAAATAATTGTAGGATTCCCATATAAATTCAGGGGCTTAGCTTACAAAAGTGCTAACTACGCACACGTCTCTTCACTTTTGCAAAATGGGTGTGAACCAAAGTCAGATAGTCCGGAAGTTCACCAACCCAAAGAATGATAGGATAGCGCCATTTTTTAAAAGTACACACACACACACACACACACACACACACACACACACACACACACACACACACACACACACACACACACACACACACACACACACACACACGCACACACACACACACACACACACACACACGCACGCACACACGCACGCACACACACACACGCACACTCGCACACACACGCACACACACATATATATATATATATATATATATATATATATATATATATATATATATATATATTATATATATATATATATATATATATATATATATATATATATATATATATATCCAAACATTCTAGGAAAGTTCGAGACAGTCTGAGAATATTAAGGGACCTGAAGACCTGAAATAGATTAGCTACGTTTTGAAGATTATATCACTTGAAGCAGTTTGAGAGTGTCGAAAAGTTGTAAGAGTATGCAATATTATTAAGTTGTAAGCATTTTCAATAGTTAGAAAATATAGTGAAGTTCTGCTTATTAATTCTGCGATAGCAAGCTGGTTTTTTTTTTTTTAAAGTGTAGCTTGGCATTATGCTGCCTGCATTAAGCACATATACATTTTATGTGAGTTTTCTTTGAGGCTCTAGACATTTTCCTAGACTATGAGATTTTTATGAACCTTGAGAGCTCTCATTCAGTAGTTAACCAATGCGGCTGAGATGTCTCTTGTCATAATTTCTTTTCTTGGTGGCTATAGATTGAATTATAGCCAAAGGCATGGTATGCAGCTGACTTTGAGTTAACAGCTTGATGATCTAAACTTTGCTGATTACTATTTGATCAATTTACCAGTCATAATACCCATCAACAAAGCCAGATGAGGTAGTAGCTACCCTCAGTCATACCTGAGTGTTGGAATGCGCCCCTGAGGTGATAACCCTAATCTGTTTTTTTTCCTGGTGTTCATTTCGGCGTGTCATTTCTCTTCTGCTTGTTGTTAGAGCTTCTTTTTGCCCAGTTTGAGGTGGCGTCCTAGGAAGCATCACCAGATGCAAGTCGACATAAAAATGCTTGATAAGAGGTTAACAGTATTTGAAACTGAACTTTCACATGATTTGAGAATAAATGCACCAACGAAAGGTAGAGGGCAATGGAAGAAACGCCGTTACAGGATGTAGACTTGTACATATGTCTCGGTAGCAATATTTACAAAATTGGGGGAACAGGTAGGGATTTCAAAATAAGAATGCAAAATGAAAGAGGAGCTTTAATTGCATTGTGTGATATATGGAAATAAAGTCTAACACAGAGATTAGAATCTTCAACTCAGCTGTCAAGGCAGTTCTATAGTTCTATTGTGTGGTTCCGAAACATGATATCTAAAAAATAAATTAAGAGAGAGAGAGAGAGAGAGAGAGAGAGAGAGAGAGAGAGAGAGAGAAAGAGAGAGAGAGAGATAGCCAAACAAGTTATAATCATAAATGGTGCTTATATCCTTAATGGCTAGTCAGTATCCAGTGTGATTTTTTCCTCTCTTAACTAGATTATTTACAGTTCGAATGCCGCGTGTGTACTGCGGTGGCCGCAACCAAGGCCACGGTCATGGCTGACTGGCTAAACTACCGGAGGTAGGAAGGAGTATTCCTACGTAAAGGAATGTCCCTACCAATTACACAAAGACTGAGACGGCAAGTAAAGCAGAGAGATAAAGAAATATCAGCGGCCAACGAAGCGAAACAGCGAAGAACGTGACACGCTGGGAGCGCATTCAGGCATAGAAAAAGTTAACTCTTGGCCACCTTGGAAGAGATGTGGGCCTTACCACGTAAATTTCCTAAAGAACAGAAAAATAATCTATAACTTAAAGACTATAAAGAGGTCTTAGAAAAGATAGAAGTGAAAAGAGAAATAATGAAGGAGATCAAAGATAAACAAGTAAAATATCGTCGCCTTAGTATTGCCTTATTCTATCTCCATTTGTGGCAAAACTTGACCTGAGGTCATAAAGTGACGTCATTTAAGCTACTCTATTATCCTACAAAATATCTTACAGTTATCCCTTATGTGAGAACATGGTAATTTCCTGTTACTCGTGTTTTTTTTGCTCCGCAGTGAATATGTGTAGTTATGTGTTGTTTCGTAGCAGTTAGGGTTAGTATTAGAGTTAGGATTAGGGTTAACACTAACCCTAATCCTAACCCTAATCCTAACCCTAACCTTAAGTCTAAATGGTACGAAAGTACAAATATTACACACATATTCACTGCGGAGCAAAAAAGCACGAGTAATAGGGAATTACCGAGAACATATTTTCCAAAAAAATTATTTTGATTGTAGCGTTTGTTGGATATTAATTATTCTAAGTCCAATCATATTTTTAACTGCTTTATTCCACCTCCTGATTTGCCAATCAAACTAGTTGTAGTCATCACGTGATGTTGTGAATCACTATGGAGACGCGAAGAAACAAATTCGCTGCCGCCTCTGTTTTAAAGCTGATCTGGTGCAGGTTTAATGCAAGGGGAGCAACTGACGTGATGGTTGCCTGCTCCTTAAGAGGAAAAGGGACATGGGAGGCTACACAGCCATAAGGGTCAGAGTGTGCGAAGTGTTTTGCTTGAACACCTTTGGTATCTCACAGATACGACTCAACTACTTAACTTCTGTACGAAGTTAAAATGTCTTGATACAGTCATTTGTGAGAGAAAAACATGCAAACAAAATTGATGAGGTCACCCTCCAAGAAGGGCGGAAACACATCAACTCTTTTGCTAGAATACCATCACATTACTGTAGAGCTACCTCTAAAAGCGTACCTTGAAAAACCGTCTAAAGCTGTGCAATATGTATGGGTTTTACAAGGTATGTTACCCACTGTGAAGAAGGATGCATCCAGCATATCAAAAAACATAAGCATGATGAAATATTCAATACAGAATTCAACATTAATTTTCTATACTCAAAAAAATGCAGATGTGATAGATGTGAACTAGCAAAGGTAGAAGTATGTCTGAAAAGACAAAGAAGAATTAGAAATACATCGGAACAATGTTGAAAAAAGTTGAAGATGAAAGAGAAAAGGACAGAAATAACAAAAGCAAGCCAGTACTTTGTTTTGACTTAGAAAATGTGTTAACACCCCCAAAATGTGGTTCCCATTTTTCTTCACAAATGCAAGCTGTGACATTCAACCTGATTGTAACTTTGTCATTGACAAGGAAATCTTACTTTCCTTTGTGGCATGAAATAGGAAATGGGAGATCGAAAAACAATAAGAGAAAGTTATTAGAGATCATCATGAACTCACAGAGATTACTCTTTGGTCAGATGCTTGTGTACCACAAAAAATGAATTCTGTAATGACTCCAGCTCTGGCATTGTTTCTTTAATAACATCCTTAGATTAAACTTCTGATTCAGCAGTGCGGAGAACCAGCTCATAGTTCCACCCAAGAAGTGGACAGCATCCATTGTGAGATTCAACGACACGTCATGCACTATGAAATATACTGTCCTCTTAGTTTGATCAAAAGACTAACAGAAATGAACAACACGCTATTTTGCAGGGAAATACATTCTTTAACTACTAGAAATGTGTACACACACAAAAAGAAAAAAACAGTAAAATTACTTTTTTCGAACTGTCATTTACATGCATAAGACAGCTGTAGATATGCTTGTCACGGCGTATTTTCTAGTGGTAGAAAAACTAGGTTGGTGACATCGTTATCAGCGAGTTTTGACAACTCTGATAACTTTTTTTAGAAACGACTGAGTCACGTGAAGAGGACGGAAGTCGAAGGTAGATTAAGCGGGAAAGGCAGAGATAGTTTTCTGGCTTGTCCGAGAAGGACGTGTTTTGGTTTCCCTTTTCATTGAGTATGGATTATGGCCAAGAGTTTGCTATAGTGGTTTATTCTGTTGGACATAATTATAATTCTGGAGTGGTTTAGTGTCCAGTGATATTATTGTCAGGCCATCGGGTATAATTTGCCAGTGGATTGAGTTTTCCATTGTTGTAGTTTTGTTTCGCCATAGTGAGCGATTTTCAGTACCGAGTTTGTATAGTACTGTTTTACTGTCTTGTGTGAGATTAACTTGATATATTAATTCGAGAAGTTTCTCGGGCAGTGTTTTATGTATTCCATACTGTTTTCAACCGTGTGTGGCTATACTGTGTGCAGTGTTGTATTAAAAGGGAATTCCTGTAGAAAGTGTTATCTTTCTTCTGTGTCACCCATTGTATGTTGTGGTCGTCTCGTAGCGGAGCGAGCCAAGTATTAAATTAGTGTCATTATTAAATCCACAGCATAAATTGGTAGTTGACATCTGGCGGTTCGTCCGATTCTTTAAAAGGCCATAGGGCCTACATGTTCATTATAAAGCCAGAGCTTAAGATGTACACAGAGTGTTAGAAGGTTGTAGTCACAGTGTGTTGGCGCCTTCATGTGTATGAAGTAACGATAGTGAGTATTTTCGATTGTCCAGCTTCAGGTCAGTGTGTTTGTCAGTCAGTAGCTGTGAACTGTGGTCGGTCAAGTGTGACGCGTAGCGGTAAGTGACCCAGTTTTTTTTTCTTTTTTCAGGTCACGGTGTAGGTTGTTGTCATTCTGGGGTTAGTTCAGATAATATTTTGACATTGTTACTGTGGTTGACACGGTGTTGCAAGTTAATTTGGATGCTAGTGTGGCTAGGATTGTTAGAATATGTGTCAAGTATGAAGAAATAAAGTGCAGGTGGTGTCGGGCTGTCAGTAGACATATTACAAGATAGTCTTCACAATTTCTTGGTAACATTCGGGGCTCCCTGCGGAGTAAAGTTACGTGCTTAACAGGGCTGGGAGACGACTTCGGTTGTTGCGCTATCCTGATTGATACATTGTGACTTTGAGTGTTACCTTAGAAGGGTTGGGAGTTGTTGTGGAGTACCTTTGTGAACTTTTAAGTTTACATAGGTCTACGAGTGTGTTAAGGTGTTTTGGCTGTATGCGAGTTGTCCTGTTCCCGCCACATGAAGTAGCTATTCAGCCGAACTCTTGCTGCTACCTTCCTGCGTGTGTTCCTGTGCAATAGACTGTGACGGAAGGTGTCCATGTTTTGCTGCCAGCCTGCGCTGTAGGTGTATGACTCCGGATATTTGCTGCAGTAGTGCGCCAAAGGACATATTTGTATTATCTGGCACCCAGGCTTACGGAAAAGTTTGGTTATCTGGCGAGTATACTGGTCGAGTTGCTGAACATTCGTGAAAACATTCAATCGTGATATTGGACATAATCGTATTATTATCCTATTGTGGACAGTGCTGCGTTAGCATCGTTTAGAACAGTGTAGTCGCCTTGATAGTGGGTACTGTACCGTGCCAAAGGTCACTAATGTTATTAGCTGACACACAGACTTACGGAGAAGTCTGATTTTCTGGATCTATATTTTGCGGTTGGATGTTACAAGTGTAGAGTTACTGTTCGTTTTGTTCTCATTTTCATCACTGGTGCTGATGAGTTACGTAAATCAAGCATCGCTGGAGCGTCAGTTAAGTTTTGTTTGTTGTTTGTAAGATGTATTATATTTATGCTTTTTGTTGTTCCTCGAAATTCTAAATTTTCTTTTCTATCAATCTGATACTATTTATCGTACAGTCTGATCTGTTAGAGTAGGAGGATAGTTCTGTTTCTTTATCTGCTTCGTGATGCGTGCTTAGTGGTTTGTTGTTGTTTTTCCTTCCTTTTGTTCTGTTCTTTTTCAGTACTTTCTTGTAGAACTTAGTCTGGATGTTATATGGTGTTAGTTAGTTAGGTGGGATCTTTCACTCTATTTCCTATTACGTGGGGTCATTGGTATTATTTACAGAGTAAGGTATTGATATGTTATTCTGTTATTATTGGTTACATGTTATTTTGTTTCTTTTGACTGAGGTGACTTGATAGTGGCTAGTGAAGGAGATAGCTCTCAGCACTTCATTGTTAAGTGTAGTTGTTGTTTAGTCTATTGTGTAATATTATATTTGTGTTCAAGGGCGACGGGTGTCAAGTTTAATTCATTCTGGTCCTACGTGTGGGAAAAGATTGAATTAGACTGACTTCTTTCTAGGGGGTGGCTGTGTATGTTTAGTGGTGAAGTAAGGCAGACGGTTTTCGTGCGACTGCCCTACTTAACCTTCCAAGACCTGTTGGTATTAGGTGTATTGGTGTAGTTTGTATTTGCATTGTCTTGCACATTCAGTAATTCTTTTGATGTGTTTAAGTGGTGTGCTCTCTCGTTCCATCTTGCTATCTTGTAAATACGTTTACAGGGATCCCTTGTTTCGTTCGTTTGCAGTCACGCATTGCATATACTAATCTACCTCTGCTCAACTTTGTCTATCATTTTATTCCTCGTGACTGGGATTTTATTTTTCGTAGTGTTTGGTGTGTGTCTTTTCATCTGTGTAGTGTTCATTTTGCCAGTGTAAACACTTATGTAAGATAGATTAGTAATGATTGAATTATGATCTGAGTATAGCACCAGTGTGGGAGAAATAAGCTGATTTATTGTTGAGTTGTTACACTGGTATCATAGCACCAGGAACTGTCGACTATTGTAAGGGTCCGTTAGTGTATCATAGAGACTAAGTGGTCACAAGGACCAAATCTACAGAGTAAGGAGACAGTAGCCAAGGGGCAAAGTAAGACTATAGTTGTTCAATAAGAGGTGAAGTGGATGAAGTGTAGACAGTGAGAGGTGAGGTGTTATATGCTTACATGCAGAGATAATTGTAAATGTGAGAAGTGATATCAGTATTGACTATCATTACTGCATACTTTGTAAGCAGAAAGGTATCTGGTGATACAAGTGAAGTGTTTACATTACATATGGTTGCGTAGTTGCATAGTAAGAATCTTCAGCAGAAGATAATAGGGGGTATTCTGAGTGTACATCATGGACATTGAAAGTTTAATGCGGATAGGCAAGGAAGCTGGGTACACAGGAAAAGAACTATTGAGTTATGCCAAGGCAGATTTCCAATCAAAAGAGAACCAGAATACCTTAAGGGAGGCTCGAGCTGAAGATTTAGAGCGCAAAGGAAGAGAATTCGAATTGCAAGAAAAGAAGTTGAGAGAAGATATAGAATTTGAAGAAAAGAAGTTGAGAAAAGATAGAGAATTGCAAGAAAAGTTGCGAGAAGATAGAGAATTTGAAGAAAGAAAGATGGATAGAGAGTTAGAATTAAAGAAAATGAGGATGGATAAAGAAATACAATTAAAGAGACTAGAAGTGGGTGCGAGTGGTCAGAAATCCACTCCTGGGGGGTCTCATCGTCCATTTAGGCTGCGTTTGCTGAATTTCAATGATAAAATAGACAGTTTATATTTTTTCCTTGAGAGGTTCGAGGCCGAATGCGTGGCCTGCAGGGCTGACAGAGATCAGTGGCCATCTCTGTTATTGACGTTGCTAGTGGGACCGCCGATGGAGACTTGCTACAGCCCCCCGCTAGAAGAAAGGGCAGATTACGACAAAGTAAAGGAAAGGCTGCTCCGGAAGTTCCGTCTGACTGCTGACGGGTACCGGACGCGTTTCAGAAACACGGTGCCAGGTGCAGACCAAGACTTCGAGAACTTTATGTCGAACATAAAGCTCCTGCTGAATAGATGGATCGAAATGGAGGGGATAATGAAGGACTATGATGGCTTGTTAGACTTGATGCTACGAGACAATGTGTTGTCGTCGTGCTCAACTGAGTTGTTGGCGTTCTTCCAAGTCAGGTCTGCCAGACGACTTAGTTGCCGCTGTTGGCAAAGTTCAGCGCCATCCTTGGCGAAATCAGTCAGGCGATGCAGACAGGGACTAAGAGCTGAAGTATGAGAAGCCCTCCAGTCCCTATCAGCCAAGTAGTGGAAATTATGGGAATTTCCGATCCCATCGGAATGGTCATCCGAGTTAGCAGAACCGACAATGTAGAAGCGATAGCGGCAGAAGAGAGTACTTAACGCGGAAGCAGGTACACTTCGAGGATTCTCGGGACGAAGACCTTTTTTGGTACAAAGTAAAACATCCCAAGCAGAGGAGTGGTTCCTCAGGGAGTCGATCTTCCGACTCCGATGCGCGGTCTTCGTCATCGAAAAGCTCCAGCAAGAGTACACGCGAGGAGAAGAAGAAAGAGCGCTTGTGTTCCAATTGTGGTGGCAGGGGTCATTATGCTGACATATTCACTACCCCGATCGAACACGCGAATTCCGCGATGGTGTTGGACACAGTCAACAGTGAGGACTGTGCGCGGTGTCGCCCTCTGTTCCACGCAAATGAGAGGTTAGTAGTTCAATGCGGGCATGCGGCACCATGTCTGTCCGCAGTCCACGAGACTGGCAAGGTGATTCTCCACGAAAGCAAGGTGGAGAATAGACCAGTCCGGGTGTTGAGGGACACTGGATGCACCACAATTGGGGTGCGTCGGTCGTGTATCGACGACTCCTGCCTTACAGGCAAAACTGTAAAGTGCACCACGTTTGGGGGCAAATTTGAGTCTTACCCCCAGCGAGTATTAATGTGAGCACTCCGTTCCTTTCGGGTAGAGTGAACGCGTTCGTCCTCGAGGACCCAATTGCCGATTTAATCGTCGGCAATGTACGGGGAGTGCATAGTGCCGTGGGGGTGGTTGGAGCAGAGGCTCCGCAACACCAAAGGCCCGAGATGGATGATCAGGTGGTCGACGTAGCACCACCTCACAAGAAGGTACATCGCAGACATGGTTCGCGGCTAGTACCAAGTGACATGATTGGGAGCAGTAGGAGTATATACGAGTGTCCGATAGCTGGCGATCGCACAGTTTGGGTGCGCAATGTTCCCCTGAGTGCTAGTTGGCGCACACTCAGACAAGTGTTTAATGAAGTCGCGACAGTAAAGTTCGTGGAGGTATTGTCATTGCGAGACAATACCAAAGTTGCACAGGTAACTTTCGCGAATAGGTGGGGTGCGCGCGATACAGTCAGGTGGAAGCACATGTCGTTGCTTCATAACCACCTGCTGATAGTCCAGCAATAGCAATGGATAGGTATTAGTTTTGCGTGCTAGTAGTGTCTTTCGGTTAAAGCGAACCGAACAGGGGAGTCTGATCCACGCAACCAGTACCATTATGTTTGAAATATAAATCTCCTGTACAACTCAATAATGTATGGAGGAGTTTTACGGGACTGATATACAGGTGCTAGTACTAGAGGTATGTTGTAAACTTGTAAAATATCATGTGATGCGTTACAATGCAGGTTTATGCTGTACTATGTTATGCTTTGCAATGTACGCATTTTGGTGCCATAAAGGCAATCTACACGAGAATCGAATATAATGTAGATTTATAGCATGTCCAAATGATTATCTATAACTATGAATGTTCTTCTTCTTCCTCGTTCGCCCTGAAAAGGACGGTGGTTGCGTTGTGTCTAATTACGCAGTAGCTGTGAAATCTGCACCTTTCGGTCGACACATCCGACTTCAGCACGGCATTTTTTGGGACCGGGTTTGCCTTCCCTCTTCGATCCGTTCTCGCTCAGCCAGACTGCACTGCTGCAGACTGTTTCCAGGACCACCACGTGGAGGTGGAGTACGGTCTTGGTATGGGGACAGTGGTAGTTATTTCTCACGACTACCAGTACCCGGGGAGCTTATTTCATGCTCATATTGTGTTTGGTGGATAGGTTGAGGAGGCAGGAACGACAATGGTGGTGGAGAACTATGGCACTCTCTAGGCAGATGAATAGATGCTGGCATGGCATAGGTTCGTCCCAACTCCGTACGGGGTCGGGCGAGGACTCCTCCGATGGAAGAAAACTGCGTTTTCTGTCTGGGGGGGGGGGGGAATGGATGTCACGGCGTATTTTCTAGTGGCAGAAAAACTAGGGTGATGACATCGTTATCAGCGAGTTTTGGCAACCCTGATAACGTTTTAAGAAACGACTGAGTCACGTGAAGAGGACGGAAGTCGAAGATAGATTAAGCGGGAAAGGCAGAGATAGTTTTCTGGCTTGTCCGAGAAGGACGTGTTTTGGTTTCCCTTTTCATTGAGTATGGATTATGGCCAAGAGTTTGCTATAGTGGTTTATTCTGTTGGACATAATTATAATTCTGGAGTGGTTTAGTGTCCAGTGATATTATTGTCAGGCCATCGGGTATAATTTGCCAGTGGATTGAGTTTTCCATTGCTGTAGTTTTGTTTCGCCATAGTGAGCGATTTTCAGTACCGAGTTTGTATAGTACTGTTATACTGTCATGTGTGAGATTAATTTGATATATTAATTCGAGAAGTTTCTCGGGCAGTGTTTTTTGTATTGCATACTGTTTTCAGTCGTGTGTGGCTATACTGTGTGCAGTGTTATATTAAAAGGGAATTCCTGTAGAAAGTGTAATCTTTCTTCTGTGTCACCCATTGTATGTTGTGGTCGTCTCGTAGCGGAGCGAGCCAAGTATTAAATTAGTGTCATTATTAAATCCACAGCATAAATAGGTAGTTGACAATGCTCATCTGCATACAATTGAATACAAGCTGTGTCATTCAGCCACAGAATGAACTGCAGTATCATTAAGATCTCGCAAGAAGATCCACTGGAGCATTCGTGGGCCAAATGAAGTAGTTCTAAGGAAACTGAAAGCGTGACCTATGGCAACCGAGAAAAAACAAATCTGAAGAGCATGTTCAGATACATACCACAGTTGTACAGAGATTTCATGAGCACCTGCTTAAATCATGATTTGTCTGCAGTATGTTTCCTTATATTCTTGTTATGTGTAAATGTGTAGCAAAATGACTTACCTGAAATATCAATCCAGAATTGTGTTCATTTAATTCAGCAAATAATATACACATAAACATGGCTCCTTTGTCTTTTATTGTTGTCCTGCATGAACGAGCTAGTTAAAGTGAATGTTTGCGAGAGGAAGAACAACCTTACCAGGAAATAGCCTGAAAAATCTCACCATTTTGTAGATGAGTAATCGTAAAGAACATTGAAATAAATAAATTAAAAAAAAAATAAATGAACATCTGAGAAGATAACGTAAGAATTAAGTCATAGATTTGAACTGAGGTTCTCTTAACCCGCCACATGCTATCTTCAACAGGACACTGGAGATGAAATAATTATGTCACTGGAAGGCACGTTTATGGAGATAGAATTAAGAAACCAACTAGGAACTGAATAATTCTGTTGGCACATTATTCTATCTCCAACCGGAAGTTGCTTATAATTCTTTTTTTGTTTAAAAGGTTCTCCATATTCTAATTTTTGATTTCAAAGACATTCAAGCTTCGATCATCGTGCACAATTTCATTGTAATGTGATAACTCCTTCATGTTTAACTGACGCACCAAAACTTTGGATGCGTTTTTCTCAAAACACTCTTCAGTGAAGATGGAATAAAGCAGTAATAAGGCGACTATATGTTAGTTATTCACATAAAAAGGCATAATACTTTGCTGAAAACTATAACAAAAGGAAGAGTGAGGGTAAAAAGTGCGCGGGGCAGTGCAGAAAGATATTATGAAAGACAGAAACAGATCCAGCAAGACAAGAGACAGAAGACGTTTGAGATAAATTGCAGCCGACCTTCGTTGTGTACATGGCAGCTAATGATGATGAAATGGTGTTTGTATAGCATAGAAGGATTTATATGGTCTGACAAGATCACTAATGTGGGACTGGTTAAAAGAACCAGACATGTGTCTGTTGAATAAGACATAAGGAAAAGATTCTGGCGCTGTGACGGGGATTTAGTTTTTTGGTTTTGGTTTGAAGGATTTTCTTCATTGCACACGGACTACCCCATCAGTGCTCTGATCTCCTCCCTTAGATCACACAAGGAGGATCTCAGCACAGTGCACGAACTCCGTATCACCGGCGAGAATCCCAATGTGTGTATGTAGGAATCACAAATTCTATAAATATTTCGTGGTGGGTAGGTTTCTAATTTTTAAATTTTGCCAGGGCAGCGGCCTGAGATGCCGAATCTTTACAATTTCCAACTGCCGTGGGACTTTTAACGTGCGCAACTTGCACACGGGACCTCCTATTTTTCGCCCTTATCCGAGAAGGCTAGGCATCAGATCTCACTACCCAGGAGACCAGGGGGGAGTATGACATCATTAGGACCACTGGTTCTGAAAAAGAAATTTCCATAAATTACATTCCCTCAACTGGGAATCGAACATGGTACCTCTAGAACTCGAGGCGGACGCCACACCTCATAGCCACTCCGACGGGCATACATTGAGGTAACATGCCGATAGCATTACATGGCAGTTCTTATTATGTAATCCAAAGCGTAAAAGTGACAAGAGGAGCTTAAAAATCTAAGGGAAAAAACAAATCTTAATGAAAACCATAGTTTTTGTTTTTAAATTAAGGAAATGGTAGAAGAGTGCACTAGCATCAGATGATCGTCATTTGCCGCCGTCCGTCTACAATTTTGGTTTAACCCTGTTCAACCTAATTACCGGTTATAACTATGGCATTTACAAGGTAGTGGAATTGTATCTTCAGATTTTGTGGTACATTCAGATAGCTATTGTTTTCTGTTGGGAGTGACGATTTACATTAAAATTTGTTTTCTTACTTCTTGGCATTTATAGTGTACAAAATTGTGGTATTGGTAGTTTTCACGTAACGTGTTGATTATAATATGTCTTTGTTTTTCATTACTTTATGAGCGGTTTTTTTATACGTAGTGTTCCTTTTATTTCATGGTGTGTCTATTTTGGTTTATTAAGTATTAGACTATTTTGATTATTTTCTTAGGCTTTTTTCTTCAGTAGTATTATTATTGTTATTATAAATATTGTATCTGTTATTAAACGTACGTGTAGATGGACGTGGGTATCCTCAACCAGTGTACACGGAGACAGGTACCACCAGGATAGAAGGATTTCAGGCACCTGGAATCCTGTGCATCGGAGTTGAGGACGTTCAGATGCTGGGATTTAGAGGCACCCAGCACCCGATGTGTGACCAGGGAGACAGCTGGTTGTACTGATCCTTTACTCTCGTGTCAGTCCCTGAGCCCCGTTGCTTGCACCAATGTCAACCCTTTCGGCACTGAAGCCACTTTTTTTTCTTGCTTCTATATATCTATTTTTATTCTCTTTTGCTCTTTTGGGGTATGTTAGGCTCACCACTAAGAGTATCTCATTTACTATTATGACCATTTTCCTACGTGGTCCATTTCAGCGTACACCACGAAACATGAAACACCGTATGTATTAGACAGAAGTAGTTACATCTGCTGTGTCACAAAAAGTAGTCTGTCTACTTTAGCTAACAATGGTACAGCGGATGAACACATAATAAACATGATTTAAATTACTAAAACCCGAGATAACAACCTACTTCTCTCCACGAAAAACTTTTTGGAGATGTCTGGAACATTGAGCCTTTATAAGAGTCATTAATGTAAAAATCTGAGTGCGATCGAGGACGAAGACAAAGAAGAAGAAGATATAATATCAGATAGTGTGAAATTAATTAGCAAACTGAAATAAAATAACATAAATAAAAGATTAAACAAACACACGGACACACACACAACTTGGCAGTCAGTAACAAGTTGTAAAAATACTTCTAGTTAATCAATTAAAAGTTACCTATTTTCATAATTGAAAGCTTGTGTAGAATAGAAGGACTGACGTTGTACGACAAGGTCACCAATGTGAAACTCATGAAAAAAAAAAACAGTCACGTACCACTGTAACGAGAGATGAGAAGAAGACGCTGGCGATGGATCGGACATATATTAAGGAAACCGCAGAAGCAATACATGGCAGTTCTTATTCTGAAAACCCCAGGGTAAAAGTAGTAGATTTAGAATAAAAAGCACATGGAGAAGAAAGCTAGAGACAGAAATGAAAAATGACAAGGAAGACACGGAAAAGCATTTTGCTGATGGTACGTCACAGAAGGACTTGACAAGCGTTTTCTGAAGGCCTATGCTCCTTAGGAAGCTGAAGGATGTTAGTGACAACGATGATAAAATATAATTAGCTACGTCGAACATATCAATGTAATGCCCTTACCTTTTAAATTTAACACCTGCTGTGCTAATGCAGGTGTTTATATAGAACTATGATGATCGTATTGAAATCGATTACTTCAGACGTAATGTTAGGTACTTAATTTTGAATATTGTAAACATACAACGTAAGTTCAATAAATGTAAAGACCTAGATATAAACAGTGATTTACGCTTGTCTTTACGAACGGCACTAAGGTATTAAAACTAAAAAAAAAAAAAAATCGTTATGTATTCATCGCTTATATATGAGATATTTCTTTGAAATACCACGGAATCCTTCTTCCTGTGATTTTATTATTGAAAAGTTTCAGAGTAAAAGGTAACAGTAATCTAATAGAGGCCACCCAGATGTGGTTTTGCAGAAGTATGATTGACAGAGTTACTCTCGCGGCAAAGGTGTCGGGTGCGATTCACGATATCGATGCGCTCCAGTCTACCTAGCTGCAAATGGGTGCTTGACCGTGAGTTAGGAAAGGAAAAAGCAGCAAAGAAGGGAACTGGTCACCCTATCTCTCGATGCTGGACCTAGTTCAGTGAAGTCTCTAACATGTCACTCCGCTACGGCAGTATCTGCTATGGCACAACCTTCACCTTTATGTTAAAAATGCAATGGACAGCTGGAAAGAGTAATGAAGATTTTCTGACAGAGGCCAATGCGCAAAGGAATCGTATTGCTCATGTTAGAAAGAAACAATCCACTTGTTATGAGAAGACGAAAGCTGGAATGTACAGCAGCAAAGATTGATGGACAAAGAGATAGGGGAAGACAAAGATTGAAGGACAAAGAGATAGGGGAAGACAAAGACGCCAGGTGCCGCACAATCTGACATCATGACGTGGAAAGAAGTTAACAACAGAGTTTAAGTTTTGGTTTTGATTAAAGGACTATCTTCAATGTACACGGAGAACTCCATTAGTACTCCGATCTCCTCCCTTAGATCACACAAGGAGGATCTCAGCACAGTGCAAGAACTCCATAGCACCGGCGAGAATCCCAAATGTGTGGATATAGGAATCACACATTCTATAAATATTTTTATGGTGGGTAGTTTTCTAATGATTAAATTTTGCAAAGACAGCGACCTTATGGCTTACTCTTCACGATTTCCAATTGCTGTGTGATTTTTAACGTGTGCAACTTGCACACGGGAGCTCCTATTTTTTCACCCTTACTCGAGAAGGCAAATGACCTCACTACCCAGGAGGAAGTTTGACATTTTTAGGACCATTAGTTCTGTAAAAACATTTCTATAAATTATATTCCCTCTACTGGGAATCGAACCTATCTATCTATCTATCTATCTATCTATCTATCTATCTATCTATCTATCTATCTATCTATCTATCTATCTATCTATCTATCTATCTATCTATCTATCTATCTATCTATCTATCTATCTATCTATCTATCTATCTATCTATCTATCTATCTATCTATCTATCTATCTGTCTGTTGTCTATCCGCCTGTATGGCTGATCTGTCTATCTTTCTGTCTGACTGGTCTATATGTCTATCTGTCTGCTTGTTCGTGTGTGTGTCTGTCTGTCTTTCTGGTATACTTGTCTGTCTATCGGTCACATGAAAACATGTAAGAGTATTCAATTAGTCTAAAAATTTTCCTGCCGTATTACTACAGTTTGTCCAGGCGCTGTGAAAGTTCCTTCGCTTGCCACATTTTCGGTGAAATATGGCATGCTCGCCACATGTAATTCCTAGGATTTCTGAAGAGACAAAGTAAGAATGAAAATAGTGTACTCTTGGGCATTTCAACCCGACTATGACGAGTTTGTGCATAGGGCTGACAACCTCAATGCGACTATGACGAGTGTAGCGAGATTTGGTACCACTTGCTTTGTTTGTGAAAAAAAATGTGTAACGCGACACACAAACACACACACAGCGCAGGAATAACGCGGCGGATCTTGCTTTGAAGTTTGAAGGTGGCGGAACAATTTGCGTCACGTCTATCCGAACGGCATTGAAGAACGAGGAAATAGCGAATATAGGAAATATGGCCGACTGTAAAAGTTTGCATTAACAGGAAAGAAAATCTAAAACTACAAGAGCAAGCCTGGTTGGAAGACATTTAAATAATAATAATTGACCAAAGGAGATAGACTATGAATGATATCCAAAAGGATATTATTCAACTGTAAATGATTTTAAAAATAATTGATATTTTTCATCGTCATCACATCTGCTAAAAGTTAGCTCATAATCTTTAAACATTTATTATAACTACATACCTAAAGGGATTTCGATAAAACGTGGATAGAATGAAAGCCTCATATGGGGGAAATGAAAGAATACCTAGGAAGGAAGGAAAGAGATAAGTGTGTAGTGACAAGAAGAGAAAATAAGTACAGAAAAAGCACAGATCGCCTCAAACCAAGAGATTAAACGAAAACGTTATGGGACTTCGGACGGTGCTTTCTGGTACGGGAGAGTCGCCCAAATATAAGGACAGAGCGGCTCGTTGAAAATCACACACACCAAATCCAGAAGCCAGAGTGAGAAACTGGAAGACAGTATCTGCAAGAAAAGTTCTTTTTTCACGCTGCATGCAGGGCGGATAGACTTCAACCAATACAGCCTCACCGTGAGCTTATTAATCCTAAGAGGGTATGTAAGTTTATTAAAGATATGTGTGACTAATATCATTTTATTTCAGATTTTATTTACGGTTTAATTGTATCAGGCATAATAAAAAAGGGTATACGGGAAGTCAATGACGCTAACCAAAAATAACCTCAACCGGCATTGTCAGGAAGCATAACCATTAATTAGTTAGCCAAATATATCATGGCTAGTTCTTGCCTGGAAGCTTACGACATACCAGCCAGTACATAAGTGACTTGGCATCCATCAGTGGAAGGCAAAGGTTATATCTTACATATGTATCATAACATGTGATTTATTCATGTATTTTGTTATTTCTGCACAGTGGACAATATCTTATCATGCTATCTCTGTAACATACTACCATGAACCATTCATTTATATACAAACACTGAAGACAGTGTCGCCTCATGAACAGCAGTGGGTGGTGAGATTGTTGGAACACCATGGCCACCTATTACCTTTTGTTCCAGGTTTTATTATCGAGTTTTATGATCGTTCCTGATCGAGCTCATTATCGAGTTCGTGATCGAGTTTAACTAAAGACTTGAGGACCTTTGATCCTGCTAATGAAGCATAGAGGTCAACAATCTTCAACACCTTAGTCCCCCGTAGTTATAGGGCGGGCTGAAGGCCAGTCTATTGTTTCAAGTGTGTCTCAGGAACCTCGAACAAATACCAGATGAGTTGATGTATATCCATCCAACAAACACTGTGAGCGGTTGCAATAGTGCCTGTCCATGATGATAAAAGCTAGAGACTAGATAGCAAGAGATATCAAACTACGGTGACAGGCTTTAGAATTTCATTGGAAGATACATCCAAGAATTTTTATTATTATTTATTTTAATTTGTAACTATAAATAATCATACATTTTACCATCTTCCAACACCAATTTCTCATTACAAGAATATACAGATGTACATAATAAATTATGAAATTGTACTCATTTGACTTGGTAAACTTTTAACTGTTAAATTTTGAGTTACTTTTTCTAATTTAATTATATACTGCTCAAAAAAATTAAAAGGCCACTTACAAATTCATCTGCAGTTTTAAAAAAAATAAAGATACAATTATGAAACTCACATATCATTAACGGTTTTCATTGCACATTACATTGACATTAAAATGAAGAAAAACAAATGATTTCATTAGTAAGAAAATCGATGTCAATCGTCTTACCTCCCTTTTTGAAAATTCAGAATCATTAAACAAAAGTTAACATGATTCAAAATCGAGTGTGTCCACCATGAGCTTGAATGCATTCACTGCACCTTTGCCTCATTGATAAGACAAGAGTTCTTAGAGTCATTTGTGGGATCGCCTGCCACTCCTGCTCCAGGAAGAGGAACAACTGATTGAGGTCAGTAGCAGGTGGATGATTTTCTCTAAGTCTACGTCCTAGCACATCCCATACATGTTCTATCGGACTGAGATCAGGAGAGTAAGCTGGCCAGTCTAAGCGGGTGACATGTTGCTGTTGTAGGAAGTCGTTCACGACCCCAGCTCTATGTGATCGGGCATTGTCGTCCTGCAGGATAGAATCAGATCCTAGAGCCTGAAGTGTCGTAAGAGCAAGCGGCTGTAAGATGTCATTTCTGTAGGCCAAACCATTCAACGTACCATGCACTCGATACAAGGGTGTTCTGGAGGTCACACTAATTCCGCCCCACACCATTACTGATCCACCGCCATAGCGATCATGTTCAAGGACGTTGGCATCATGATAGCGTTCTCTTGGGCGCCTCCAGACACGATTTCTGCCATCTGTGAATGATCTGGTGAAACGGGATTCATCTGTGAACAGAACTCTGCTCCATTGATGCCTTGTCCAGGTCACATGACGCCGAGCCAAAGCCAGACGAGCTGCGCGATGAGCTGGAGCCAAGATAGGTCGGATGACAGGTCGCCTGGCATGCAGATCTGCATCTCTCAGTCGGTTTCGTATGGTTTGGTCACTGACGATTACGTTGGTGGCTGCTCGCAGTTGCGTCCTGATGGCACTGGCAGTGATTGTTCTTTGTCTGAGAACCAATACAACAAATGTGTCTTGCCGTCTTGGGGTAGACCTTGGACGTCCTGACCTACGTTGTTCTGCAACACTGCCGGTTGCATTATAACGATCACGCAGAGTTTGTATGACAGAGTGGGCAACTCCTAATCTCCTAGCAACTTCTCGCAGCCCTACATCATCCTGCAGCCATGCCATCGCTCTCCATCTGTCAACATTGGTCAAGCGTCTTCACTGAGCCATGGCTAAAATGGTAAATGTTACAAACATACCCATTGCCCGTTCCTTCCGAAAAGTGGGTGACATGTGTTCACTAAAGTCACGACTTGCAAGTGAAAAGCAAATTTCAGCAATGTTATCAACAGGCTTTGCCATAGGAAGCATTTTCAAACATGCATTATTTCCCTTTCCACCACGTACATTTGATTGACCTTGGAGGTACACACACCTAACACAGATTTGATTTATTGTCAGATTAACAAACATTGTTTTAGCAGGCAACAAAATGCAGCAAAACTTTTTTGACTGAGTGTTCAGGTTTTAAAAAAAAAACAGCTTAGTTGAAATGACCTAAAAATTTAAAGTGGCCTTTAACTTTTTTTGAGCAGTATATTATCACGTAGGGTTACAATAGCGAAAGTGGCACAGTAGACTTCTGAAGCCTAAATCTATTGTCCAGATCAGAGTATTCACAGCCGTAACTCAATTGTGATACCAGTGCACTTATTTGGCACTGGGACTTCATAATTCTGGAGAGAGATTCTACTTCTTTTCTACCACTATCATCACACCAAAAAAACCTTTCGCTACAACGAGTTCGTGCATAGGGCTGACAACCTCAACGCGACTATGACGAGTGTGACGAAAGTACTGAGATTCTGTCTTTCAAATGGCCCATGTCTTTTTCTCCTTGCATTTTGTTCACTATTTTTGGAGGGATTACAGAAAAATCCTTCTCCATGTTTCTTCTCCTTCTATTATTTACGTTTTTTTCAAGATGAGATCACGATGGAGTTTGATCTATGTGTTTAGAATGGGGGTGTAGGGAATTGGACAGTATTATTCTAGATTAAGATTATAGATGCTAGATCAGGATTGGCACCAGAGTGTCCTTTTTTTAAAGATAGTGCGTGGCCATATACGCATTTTTCGGGAGTTAAATTATTTGCGGCCATTTTTGCTTCATTTCCGCAGTATAGGGCTAGGCTTAATCTCGTTTCTTTGTCTAAAACCCATGCACGTTACATCAGAACGATCTAAGGTTCTGATTGGCTGAGAGCTAACTGCAGTTGAAATGCAGAGCTCCGATTGGCTTTAGAACCACGCCGCGCATATGACGTCATGAAGTCGGCGCGTGGGGGTCTTGATTATAAAAGGCCTATATTTCATAGCCTCTTTCTCTTTTAATGAAAAATTGCCAAAGCCGGGTGCCAGAAGCATATTGTCGATTGCCTTCAGTTGGACATCCGAGATTTGGTAAGCATGAATTTTTGCGTGAGGACTTTATTTAATTTTTCTAGTCCTAGCCGATCATTTAAGTTTCTTTGGGCACTTTAAGTTTAATGTTAATTCTTAAAGCCAGAGCCATCAAATACGATCTTAGTGATAGACTTGAGAAACTTTATAGGTCCATTTAATTCCTTGTTGAAAGAATAGCGGCATGGTTTAAAAGTTGAGATATCACCGCTTTGTATTATTGCAAAGTCGGTCGGGAGAGAAACTCGCATCTGCGAATCATATGTATTTACAGAATAGTCGGGAGCGTATGTAATGTGTATTTTCATTTGTGATTTTATGGAGAGTCTTGATGCTCGCTATTTATATAGTTACGCATATATCTGTGGACGGAAGTGATAGAGGTATTAATTGAAGCACGTGAGCGCGTGGTTACGGTATCTTTATTGATACGATGTTCAGAGGGACGAGGGGGAGAGAAGCACGTGGTCATAAAATTGTAACCACGTGTTGTAACTACTGAGATTTAATTGATAACCATTATGTATAACTTTTGACGGCATGTAGATGCTAGCGTAAACAGGGTTATAGGTTATTGATTGTGCTTTGTTATTCTGTGTATTCAGAAGATGGAGATGAAATTTATTTATGTTAAGGGAATAATATTTTATTTCAATTTTGAGGTGATTAATCATACTGACGGGAATTTTAGGAATTCCTAGAGAGGGCTAGTTTTATTTTGTATTAATCATTACGGCATTAGTGTCAGCGTAAGAAGTAGGCCACAGTACGGCTGCCCAGACGGGCCAGTGAAAATATTGTTGTTGCTCGGAGTTAGTCAGGCAGAACAAGCGATCTGGGTTAGCCAATGTTTACTTTGTAGGCTCAGGTAGAGAGGGGAGTTACGTGGTGAAGAGTAAGGAAGTTAATTGTTATTTGAAATGTATTATTATGGTTTGTTTAGCTGTTGTTTTGTTTTGTCTAAAACAGCAGGTACCGGCTTTGTGGGAATGAGAGCGGAATTTTGAGACCACAAAATTTCTCCCACGGCAAAGTTGGGGCATTCGCAGAACCGCAAGGATTTTACGTTAGTTGCCAGTAGTGGAAGGAGAGGAAGAAAATACGTTTTCCCAGCCAGGGGAAGACATTTTCCAGCGAATAGGATTTTTGTGGATAAATCCTGAGCTCTGACGCTCGTTACACACGCAGATTTGGCAGGCTGCCAGCGTTGTGGTAATTTTATGTTCGCTTCTTCATGGCCATAATAAAGCCGACGGCCCAGTTATAGGTACTCGGGCAGGTAATTTCAGAGTGGTAGAAGTCCGCTACAGTTCCAGTCCAGAATCCAGTGGGGTTCTGTTAAACCTCAGTCATCAATTCCAGAGTTAGTGGAGAGAGAGAGGGTAAACATTCTTTCTACTGAAGTCAGCACAGATAGGCAGAACTGTTAGTTTTGGTGAATCATAGCAGAGGACAGCTGCTGAAGTTTAGAGGTGCAGTTAGTTGTGTTCAGGAGATTCCAGGATAGGCTGTGTAGAACCGAAGTCTGTGCAGAGATTGTGTAGTCACTTCGCCGTCGTTCCAGCTATCAGTGGACTTAGAGTTAGAGTTAGAATTTAGAACAGCTAGTTTGGAGTGTAGGCGACATCAAGTGCAGTGTAGTTCATTTCAGTTAACCTTACCTTCTTTCTCCATACAGGTTGCAATTGTGGGAGAAGGGTTGGGGTTGATGCATTTTTAACTGTGCTTGATTTTGTTTTCAGGTGTGCATCCTCGCACTTTATGTATATGAGTTGTTTATAGGTGTATAATAAACTTGTATAAATTGTAGCTGGCATCAGTCATTTCCTTTAGTACAGTAGCTATATGTTGTCTGTACCTTGGTGTTTGTGAATCTTAATTGAACCTTATCCCCATAGGGTAGTTAGAGGTGGTTCGAGGCCATAGCAATTTAAACGTCCGAAGTGGCGAGGAAAGAATCAACCTCGGTTCTCAACCTCGGAGCCAATGGTCTCAACTTTCACATTTTGCACTATATTTCTATCTGAATCTATCATTTCAGTCTTTCTTCTTACTATTGTCTTGTCACTATATGTAGACAGTCTCTAGTCCTAAATCCATTTCGTGACAACGAGTTTGTGCATAAGGCTGACAACCTCAACGCGACTATGACGAGTTTGTGCATAGGGCTGACAACCTCAACGTTTGTGCATAGGGCTGACAACCTCAACGGGACTATGACGAGTTTGTGCATAGGTCTGACAACCTCAACGCGACTATGACGAGTTTGTGCAAAAGACTGACAACCTCAACGCGACTATGATGAGTTTGTGCATAGGGCTGACAACCTCAACGCGACTATGACGAGTTTGTGCATAGGGCTGACAACCTCAAAGCGACTATGACGAGTTTGTGCATAGGGCTGACAACCTCAACGCGACTATGACGAGTTTGTGCATAGGACTGACAACCTCAACGCGACTATGACGAGTTTGTGCATAGGGCTGACAACCTCAACGTTTGTGCATAAGGCTGACAACCTCAACGTTTGTGCATAGGGCTGACAACCTCAACGCGACTATGACGAGTTTGTGCACAGGGTTGACAACCTCAACGTTTGTGCATAGGGCTGACAACCTCAACGCGACTATGACGAGTTTGTGCATAGGGCTGACTACCTCAACGCGACTGTGATGAGTTTGTGCAAAGGGCTGACAACCTCAACGCGACTGACGAATTTGTGCATAAGGCTGACAACCTCAACGTGACTGTGACGGGTTTGTGCATAGGGCTGACAACCTCAACGCGATTATGACGAGTTTGTGCATAGGGCTCACAACCTCAACGCGACTATGACGAGTTTGTGTACAGGGTTGACAACCTCAACGTTTGTGCATAGGGCTGACAACCTCAACGCGACTATGACGAGTTTGTGCATAGGGCTGACAATCTCAACGCGACTGTGATGAGTTTGTGCAAAGGGCTGACAACCTCCACGTGACTGTGATGGGTTTGTGCATAGGGCTGACAACCTCAACGTGATTATGACGAGTTTGTGCATAGGACTGACAACCTCAACGCGACTATGACGAGTTTGTGCATAGGACTGACAACCTCAACGCGACTATGACGAGTTTGTGCATAGGACTGACAACCTCAACGCGACTATGACGAGTTTGTGCATAGCGCTGACAACCTCAACGTGTAAAAAGTAACAAAGGTATTTCAAAAATATTTATTGGAAATTTTCACAATATGCAGTGCAGACAAATAAATTATTTATTAAAAAAACAAACAGAATGGACACCTGTTTCATGCTGGATGCAGTTACGCAATCACGATGTGTTTATTTCAACCGACCTTCTCCTAATGATGGTTTCATCAGTTTAAAAAAAAAGTGACATAAATTAATTTCATTTTATCACTTATATCGACCAATATTTTTGGAATGTTAAAAATTTTAGAATTTTTAACCATAACGATCCCTTATTAAAGTCAGGTATAGCAATTGAATGTTTTAAATATACATCGCATTTAACAATTGTTTTATCACATCTAGAAATAAAATCATGTGACAACATTGTAAAGAAAACGTTATTAATTACATTAAAAATATGCATTACCTTTCTGCTCTCTGTCGAGAATAGGCCATCATCAAATTCATGTCAAGTTCATCTTCATTCGTCTATCCCCATCCCAGTCCTGCGCCATTCGTCCACAGTTTTATTCAATACTCTAATTGTCACTTTCATGTCTGTCTCCAACCCTCTCCCTATGCGTCCCAGATCTTCTTCCATTTCTTTCATCGGGGGATCGGGGTGGGGGGGGGGGGGGGGGGGGGGGGTTGGTTGAGAAATTCAGGTCCGCTCTATAATGCAACCAACTGGCTTCCTCAAAGTGTAAACATATTTGTGTACGTAATAACAACCTGGTTTGTAGTTTTAATAACAACATGAATTATTTTAACACTAAAAGAAAAAGAAAAAAGTATAATTTAAAATAAAAATACCACATTTTAAACTCTGATAATAGTTTATCATATGTTGGCATTAAAAAAATGATTATACAGCTTAATGATAATAAAAATATTCCCTAATGACGTGAAGCTAAGATCTAAACCAGGGGTCCCCAGACTGTTCAATATCGACTCCCAAGTGTTGGTATCGACATTTACGGGGTCGATAAACCCCAGAGTGTCTGTAGGAGGTGGATCAAACGTATGGAGTTGAAAGTTGACAATCAAATAAGGGAAAATAAAAATACCTGCTATGACTCAATTTTACATCTGGAAATACTGCTACAAAATAACCCAAACTTTGTGCATCAGTTGAGTAATTTCTACTAACATTCCCAATATCGTACATGGTTGAAGCAGGTTTTAGCCACGCAAATGCAGCTTTATCAAAGCTGAGGAACATACTGAACTTGGAAGAGCGTTGTTACTCACCAATAAAACTCATCAATCTCCAACAAGATAACAATGCACTTGTTAGTTCTCATTAGTCACATCTTTCCCATTAATGAGTTTAACCAGTTCAATGCAAAGCTAATGTTAATTTATCGTGCATCTAAAACCATTTAATTTATATTACTTTGTGTGTGTGTGTACCTGTGGTCATTCAAGGATTCCATGGAGGGGACGGGACTCAAAATGTTGGGGGCCCCCTGATTAAAAAATAATAACTGACGATTCTTCTCACGTAACATAATATAGCAAGCCACACTCTCTATAATTGAATGTTTAAAGTATTGAATGACATAAACTTGGTGTCAAACTGTAAAGGTCACTCCGTTCCTCTGACTATACCAGCAGAGGCCTGCTGAATCGGCAACAGCTTGACCTCTTTATTCAAGTACCCAACCTCTTGCCACCGAGACATTGTTTCGTGAGTACGATAGATAGAAACTATTACTAGCAAGGTTGCCACTCAAGTTCTAGAGATAAACCCAGATTTTCGTCTTTAAAAAACCCAGAAATACCCAGATTATTTTATGCCTCAAATACACGGGATAGATGATGCTTACACAATCTTTTAGCGCAACTTTAGCACAAATAAGCTGTGTGCTACCAATTTTTATTTATTTCTTAATTTTTATTTTATTTTTTATTAACAAAAATGCACAAATAGGCTATATAAAAATGATTTTATTAACAACCCATTATATGAACTCTCGAAAATGATATATTTTAACAGTAACATATTTACAGTAGTTACATTAACAAAAAGTTCCTCAAATCAAATATAAAATGTTAGTTGTAACTTGTTACTGTTGAAAATTGTCACTTGTCAGCGACTCGGCATCCATGTCGACAACTTCTCCTTCGTCAAGATCATATGCATGAATTGACAACGTGGAATCTTGATTGTGGAGTCCCAAAATCTTTGCATATCTCTGCTGACAGCGTCCTTCACGCACATCTTCAACCGCGCTTTTACTAGGATTAAACTTATGACAAACTCCATCTTTGGCAACTGCTTGCTTGGCTAGTATTCGATTGGAAATCGTTTCACACAAAAGCTTGTTGGCTTGTTTAGTTTTAACTATGTTAACCTTCGAAAACATTCATTCGACGCATGCTGAGGAGTGAGGTAGTGCCATAAGCGTGCACATGAGGTCAGCCAAAACATCAAATTTCTTCTGGTTATTAGTATCTGTTACTTGTTGCAGTCCCAGCCAGAATGCGGGCGGATCCTCATCCCCCACATGTCCAAGATCTTTTCGGTACGATGCCAGTTCTCACCATTGATCAGACAGACGATCTAGGCTCTCTTCTGAAACAACTGTTGGAAACTGCTGCTAATGGAATGACAGAAGGTTTGTTGATCTCGAGAGCTTGCTTTGGATCCAACAGCTGCATGTGCGCCAGAAGACTGATTTGTTCAAGTGGGAACCTGCGTCGTATTTGAGTACAAAGTTCAATCATGTATGCCAATGCATCCTTGCGAAACTGGACTTCTTTATCTCCTAACGGTTGTCGGATTAACTGCGCTTCACACCGTCCACCCAGCTCAATATAATTCAGTTTCTGGTGCACCTGTACATCCGAAGGATCAGTGTCGGCAAGAGTGTGATGCTCATGCTGCAATACTTCCTGCCTAATCAACATACTGAGAAGAAAACGATCCTCTCTTGTTACACTCGTGTTCACTTTGTGAAGACGGAAGTTTTCGGACTGGAATTCGATGTTCATGACGTTAACTTTACCCAGTATGTAGCCGACCAATAGAAGCATGTGCTTCGTGCCAACAGTATTCATCGTCTGCAGGATTTGCCCCGCACCGTCGACGATGTCCACTGAAGCTTCCGACAGCCAACGTGTTTCACACAGCTTCAACACTTTATGTTTCTGGGCCTGAACTACATCTTGTATTAACTGGAACTGTAGATTTTTACTACTACGCGAAAAATAGAAGCAGACATTCTTTATGAAAATTTCAAGCCAAGATGGTAGGTGGTTGGCGGCAGCATTTGTACAAGGAATGACAAACACAGCCGACATGTGAAGACATGTGAAATCTCTTTCTTCAGCTGTGCCTGTAAACCAATAGCAGTCTCCATCGTAGTGGCACAGTTCTCTGCAGAAAGACCAATGACGTTACTAAGCGGGATTACATGCGTGCTCAACAATTTCTTAACAGCTGTAAACATGCCAAGACCAGTCCCATCTCCACCTCAATGAGGTCTAACAGTTAATCAACTACTTTTCTTGTTTTTGTGTCACAGAATCGCACAACGACTGCCAACATCTGATTCGTAGAGACATCAGTACTCTCATCAACGATTATAGAACATTTATGATTTCTGCAAATGTTTATAACTTCAAGCCACTCAAAATGAGCAATGCCATACTGCATCACATAGGCAGCCTTGGTGCGCTTCGGTGACATTTTTTGAGCAATTGTGCTGTCTGGAAACATCTGCTTGCAACATTCAATCAAATGATCAGCTTGCAAAAACGGAGTATTATGTTCTGTTGTCACAGCGCTATTTCGCAGTGCATCTGTTGTACGCTGAGTATTGTAGATGACAGCCATTAACAGAATAACAGGAAATAGATAGCTGATGTAAACGAGTAAAAAACATCGTCATTGATGTAGTTAAAACAAGAATTAAATTTAAGTGGAATACAAATATATAGCACATAATTTCTTACATTTAATGATAATATAAATGTAATGTATAATGCTCAGTGCACAGAATATACATACATTGTAAATGCCAATTGTCAAATATACCCAGATTAATGGAGATTTTGAAGAAAAAAAATACCCAGATACCCAGATGGGAGCCAAAACACCCAGATCTAGTAAGAAATACCAAGCTGTGGCAACACTGATTACTAGGATCGGTAAAACCATGTGCTGTACAACAGTTAAATGTAGTACTTCCTTATTTTAACCGCAAGGTGTTTTATGTTAAGATATACGCGTTAACATAACCGATGGACCTTGTGTCTAGCCTGAGCTGGGCGTCAGTAGCAAGGAATAGACAAACTCACGAATGAAGGAAAATATAACGTCTATTTAAAAGTCCAAGTTTGTTGGGCCAAGTTACGAGCACAAGAAAGGTACAATAGGTCAACGTTTTGACAACGAGCAAAATTGACGGGCAAAGAGTCAGAGGTTGACACAGAGAACATCCTGGACAGTTTAATATCCTGACATAGATAACGTCAACAATAAATATGAAACAGCATTAGAGGCAGGACGTTGCGCTGAGTCGTGATTGATTACGCCAGTCACCTTGACACTTGAAGAAGAAAAAATAACATGACTTTAAAGCTGACAACAGACGTCATGTTCTTTTAATCCAGTATTTTCCATTTATACTTTAAATAGATCAATAAATAAATAAGGATACGAGCCTTTCTACAGTGGTGGAAGACTCCCCCAGATTTTATACGGATTGACTATATATCTTCCAATGAACATTAAATAACAGTTTAGACAATATCATTTTTGGATAATAAAACCATATTGAACTATAACTACAAAAGGAAAAATACCTACCAGAGATAATATAGTATAAAGCATAAAATAAATACAAACAAAAACAGATTACAGTAAATGAAACACGTCCTGATATAACTAACAGCTCCATGTATATGGTAGATGGTTGAAAGTGGCGTGCTACAAAAAAAAAGTAGCAAACAAATTAATTACAAAAAAAAAAAATTTTTTTTTCATGACTGAAATAATCACAGCGTGTGGATTGGAAATACGTTGTCAAATTATGATACGGGACCAGAAGACGCAGCAATAGAGACCGCAGTCAGCGACTCATAGCTTGACTGCCTGCGTCAGGACCAGCGAACCAGAGCTGGTCAAGACCGTGCTCCACTCCACGTGGTGGTCCTGGAAACAGTCTGCAGCAGTGCAGTCTGGCTGAGTGAGCACGGATCGCAATGGGAAGGCAAACCCGGTCCTAAAAAATGCCAAACAGAAGTCGGATGTGTCGACCGAAAGGTGCAGATATCACAGCTATGGCGTAAACAGACACAACGCAACCACCGTCCTTTTTAGGGCGAACGAGGAAGAAGAAGAAGAAAATTATGATACCACATACCTAACGACCCCTGGTAGTTTCAATACAAGATTTCTAAGGAGACAAAGAAATGATAGAACCACTACTTTCTCAAGTTTATCATACGAGGCTACCAATATGAGGTTGCGCATAGAGCTGGCAACATCATGATTTATAACAAATGTATGCAAAGACTATTGCGGTTAAAAAAAATAAATAAAAAAAAGCAAAGGAATAAGCACATGAATACGAAAAAATGAATTCTGAAAACATCGAATTGTTGTTCATTGAGTAAGTAAAGGAATAATAAAATTTAACAAAATATTATAACAAAATGCAATTATCAAATTCAATCATTATTGTTTTGTAATAGTATTATATACAATTATAACATCTTTACAATTGTCACGGATTGCCTCCCCTTGCTTTGCAGTAGTGGTCCACTAATGGTCACAACGCAAGCGTATCTAATAGTAGGTCGTCCAAGGTATCTATCTTCGCGCAAGATTACTCTTGGCAAGATATAGATAGAAGGTGAATGGCGTTTCTGCCTTAGGGGAGCATTCACAACATATTCCCAGAAGTCAAGAACAAACGCTGCTTAGGGCTGAGCAAATTTGTTAACTTATTATCTGGTCCGTCGCCGTTTGTGAAGGGCTTATGCAATGGTTCTGGCCCGCTCAAGCCCCCAGTTGGAGTAATCCAACGAATGCCCTCTTATAAGTAATGGCTCTATATATATATATATATATATATATATATATATATATATATATATATATATATATATATATATATATATATATATATATATGGTGTTAGGCCCATATTTTCTTGACGGTCGGCACGCTAGGGGTTATGTGGTCAGCATCACGCCGGCCGCCTTAACCTTCCCAGAGTTTCTCTGGTACCGCACTCACTAAACATAGACGACAATTGGCTCCTAAATACCATCGCAATAAGGAAGCTGAAATTTGTTGGTCATATAAAAAGACATAATAGCCTGGAAATATTAGTCATGGAAGGAATGGTCACTGGAAAAAGGTGAAGTGGATGACCTAGACCGGTGGATCCAGTACATCACAGAGAGTCTGAACTTGTCTTTGGATGATGCAGGTCGATTTGCCCAGAATGGTGATGCGTTCAGAGCAGCTGTAATGGAGACAACGTTCTGGAGAGAATTCGTCACGTGATGATTGTCGTGAAATATTCTAATCCACATATATAAATTAAAAGGTAAATATAAAGCCTAACAAATAAATTTAATAAAAGGAAGAAGAATGGTAAAGAACAGTGCTGTCACAATGACTGTACTCGAAATCCCCCTTGTTTTCTACTTCGTCGGCAAATTGTAACGCTTTCACGTTGATAGTAAAAGCCTACTGTATTATTACCCGCTTTCTTCAATGAAACGTGTGCTGTATTTCTTGGAAAAACATTGAGATACGCAAGCTGAACAATGACCTAATTTTAATATTTCATTCATTCCATTTTATACACGGCGTAACTAAAGACAGATGGACTAAAGGATAGAGAGAAGGGAGAGGCATAAAGCCGAACACGTGCAACACTAAACACGCGTCGCGCGATACACAATTGCTGCCATCACGCGTGTAAGGCCACATGCACTAACTTTATTTCAAATCGTCAGTGATAAAATTCACTACCCTTCCCAGAGTTAGGTTTTAAAATCATGGAAAACTCTTATTAGGAAAGATGACAATAGATGGGTTTACGTTTGAAAACATTACAGTACCCAGACAGCACATCTTCGAAACAGGAGGTAGAAGAAATTGCATATTTTGAACGCAGCCACTTAGCTCTTTTAAATTTGTATATTTGGGTTCCTTAGGGCTTGCTGACAGAGAATATGTAAAACGTTACGCAAATAGTCTAGGAATTAACAAGTTATAGCCAAAATAAAATTATGGTGCTGTCAGACAACACCCAAAATCAGAATCGCTCAGTGGTAGATTTTTTAAACCACCATTGTACGGGAAATGGGCCACAAGTTACATTTGAACTGATTGGCTGGAATGATATGTAAGGCTAAACACGATTAGTCGGACTATAAATGCTATCCTTGGTTGTTAGGGGAGACGTAGGAAGGTAAAATTTTTTCAAACACTTGTCGAAACGTGGCTCCATTGGCCAGACTCGCTGATATAATCACTTAGGAGCGTTAGTTCGAGACCACTAGTTCAAATAAGCTTGATAAAGCAACAGTGCGTTGAAGCCAGCTCATATTTTTGCTAAATAAAAGCCTGGAACATAAGCAGATGGGAATTTGTGCCAGTATTTGTGCCAGAATTCATTGCTAGTCAACGTATCTGTGTTTATTTCCATAAATTGTGGTAAGCTTGAAACATTCAGTATCTTTTAATGAAAATTGAATGTGAATTGTTAATTTATGCCTGTATATATGTGTAGTTCAGTAGCAAACATGATGTAAAGCCTATAATGCTCCAGCCTGAACAGAAGGTGTCGGAGGAAAGTAAAACTGCATGGAATGGCCAAACAGTACACTGACACCTAGATTATTAACTAGAGAGAAATAATGCTGGAATTGCAGAGGCGTAGTAACCATTAGGGAGGGAAATACTGGTATAAAGTATTTCAGATGAAGCTGACAGTTGGCCAAACGCTCTGAACTCAATGTTTGTGATGTATTGTGCTCAGTGTAGAAAGAGAGTATAAATTAGTTATGACGTAGAAGGTACATCCTTCTTGTTTTCAGGGACCGTGGTCTTGACGTTATTGAGCAGCACCTGGTCAGAGCTTTGCTGAAATCCAGAGTCGGACAGCATACTCCTTGGTCCATTTAGCTATCAGTGAGGTGTCTCCAGAGCACAGGGGAGAAATCGAGCAGAGGAGTCTTTTCCTGCCGCCATCACGCAAGATAAGCTGATGTGGCCAGCTGGGCTCAACATTATGTACCCCCATCTTAAAATGACATTGTAAAAATAACATTAAGAGGGGAATTAAATTGTTTTAATATCAGGAACTGAGAACATCTCCAATACTAGTTCCAATAAAGGCAAACTATTGAAGTCATGATGACAAATACCAACAGAGCTTGAACAAAACAAAACCAGTATTACCTCATATTACTACTACACAACTGACACACATAGGATACTTTTAATAATATATGTCACTACAATATTCATATTAATAAATTCTGTACATATAACTTGTAATTAAAATTGATTGTGATTCCTGGTTCCTTTGTATTTGAATCAGGACACATATTCATTCATGACAGCAATGAATACATATTGTTATTTGAAAAGTTATCAGTGACTCCTTTAAGATATCCTTGTAGAGTGTTTTATGTATGTGAGTGTCACAGTGTTGTCAAGTGTAGTGGAATAAATTAAATTGTTTATCTGTCTGTTGTTGTTTTGACTTACACTTCATCATACACATACCCTAGACACATAACGTAATCATCACACTACTCCAGAATAATTCTGACTGAGATATAATATATATGTGGCAGCAAGTAAGGTTATCTATAATACACTACTCTTATTAGATATAGATACCTTCACAGCTGATCTCAGTCAGTACACTAAGTCCCCTATAAATATTTATAACATCTCACTTCACCACATATATTGGGGTCTCGCTCTTGGGATTTTGAATCTTTACCTATTAAAAATATTGGGGGGTAATTCACTTCAGGGAATAATAAGAATTAAAAAGGTATCCTTGGGTGGAATTAAATAAGGTTGAGCTCTTGGTGCCTGTGTTGTCCATTAGATATATATTTAGAGATTGAATTGTTGGTTAGACATTGTATAAACTTACCTGATAGACAATGGCGGACCTGGCCAAATTTCGATCTGCTGCTGTTCAGACTGCAAAAGAGTTAGGATTAGATGGGCAAGTTATGGTTGCCTATGTCACTACGGAATGTGACAAATTTATTGAACGCGAAGAAAGAAGGTTTGAAGCCGAAAGAAAGTTAGAGGCTGAAAGGGAAATTAAGAAGTTACAATTTGAGGCTGAGGCTGAGACTAAGAGGTTGCAGATTGAGGCTGAGGCTAAGAAATTGGAAGCAGAAAGAGAAGACAAAAGATTAGCTGCAGAAAGGGAAGCCGAGGAAAGAAGACAGGCTGCAGAAAGGGAAGACAAGCGATTAGCTGCAGAAAGGGAAGCAGAAGATAAAAGATTACAAAGGGAACATGAGTTACGACTAAGGGAGTTTGAGTTTCAGGGCCATGCTCCTGAAAATGGTGCCAGTCCCTTTGCCTCTGATGCCACTGCTAGCCAAGGAGCCTCAACCTCAGCTATGAATTTTCATTTAGATCATTTTGTTGAGAAAGACGATGATATAGAGAGCTACCTAAATAGGTATGAACTATTAGCTACCACGTATGGGTTAGAGAGAGAAAGGTGGAGCTTAAAGTTATCTCAAGGACTTCGTGGGGCAGCTTATGAAGTTTTTGCAAAAATGAGCAGAGGTGATCAGGAAAATTATGACATGCTAAAGCAGGCTCTTTTGTTAAGATATGAAAAGAATGCAGAATTTTATAGGAAAAAATTTAGGAATGCTAAACTACTGTCAGGTGAAACCTATCACCAGTTCTCTGCACGAATAGAGACATACTTGGAGAAATGGACTTCTCTGGGGAAAACCCAAGATCTTAAGGAAATGGTCCTTATAGAGCAACTAAGAGAGTCCATGGCTCCAGACCTGAGAAAGTTTCTCATGGAACAAGGTGCAGAGAGGCTGGGTGAGTTGCTAAATGTTGCTGAAAGGTATCAAGCAGCTCAAGCAGAGGTAACAGGTAATAAAAAGAAACAAGTGGATAACTTTAGGGCACCACAGAACTTTAATCAATTTGATCCTAGAGATCAAAACAAAAGTAAGCACCAGTTTGATAGGCCACGGTATGAAAATAAAAATAAATTCCCACAATTCGATGAAAGGAAATATGATGAAAGAAAATCTTTCAACCAAGGAAAAAGGTGGTGTAAGAATTGTCAGATGGACAATCATGACACTGACCGTTGCAGAAGGAAACCTGTGTATATGGCAACCCTTCAGGTCAGGTCGACCTCAAGACAGGAGGAGGATATTATGTTGGATACCACTCCAGAAGAGATGAGGAAGGCACAGGCTGGGGATAAAACACTCAAGCCTTGTTTCAGAAAATTGTCAACTTGTCATACAACTCCAGGCAAGGGAGATTTTTACATGAAAAACAAGTTGATGTATAGGAAGACTGGAGCTAGATCCAAAGGTCAGGGACAGCTGGTACTTCCTAAAAGATATAGGGCAGACTTAATAAGGAGCCTACATGTGAAACCAGATGGGGACCATGAGAAGATAGGTACCATCATTCAAAAGGTGGCTCACAATTATTATTGGCCTAAAGCAAGATGGGACATTGAGAATTTTGTAGAAAGGTGTAGCATAGCACATGAGGGAACACCCACAAGTGGGAACATGGATCAGGACCTGGACACGCCACGGGGCAAAATTAGGCCTGATAATAAAAAGAAAAATAGATTTGATAAAGTGGACCAAATGGAATGGGAAGCCCCTTTTCACGGACAAGCTTCACTTAACTGTTTTACAATGGCCACTATGCGGAGAGTGCAAAAAGATGTCTTACCCCAGGATAAGCCGACAAATCCCTCAATCGGACTTAAACAAACTGGAGGAAGAGGATGTAGAGAGGAAATCTCTCATCAAGAATTTTAAGTGGGGAGAAAGCCCCAAAAGAAAAATTGGTAGCGGTCGTTTTGTGCATGATAATTCTGGGAAGAAAAATCATCACTATAAAGCTTCGAGTGGAAGAGACCATACCGGTGCATGGACAAATAGGTCCACACAATTAAAGGTCCATATGTAGCTTTGTTAAGAACGTGGACTGATGAAAAGGCAGAGGAAAACATTACATCTTCATACCAATATGTGAATGAGCTGACCACTCGTTTAAAAACTGGCTGGAAACTTGCCAATGAAAATTTGAAACAAGCCAGGAAGAAACATGCTGCCTATTATAACAGGAAGGCGAAAGACAGAGATTTGGCTGTGGGAGAGAAAGTACTGCTTCTTCTCCCCGGGAGTCAGAATAAGTTACAAATTGGATGGCAGGGTCCATATACAGTTCTAGAGAAGGTGTCTAGAACAAATTATAAGATAGATAAGAAGGGGAAAGAAAAAAAATCTATCATGTGAATCTCCTGAAGAAATATTTGGAAAGAGAACATCAGGAAGAGACACACTTGTTGACCTTGTCCATCGCCATGGAGATGAAAAAGGAACCACTTTCATCATTTGAATATCCATTACACCCCTGTGAGACAGCAGCACAGGTGAAAATCAGTACACATTTAACGAAAACTCAGAAAGAGAGAGTGCAACAGGTTCTAAATAATCATGCAGAGGTGTTAACAGACCGACCAGGGCATACAAACCTATTGGAATATGATATGAAACTGATAGACCCCACACCTGTCTGTATGAAACCATATTCGATTCCGTTTGCTAAGGAGAAAGCTTTGAAGGAAGAGATAGACTATCTATTGAAGGAAGGAATTATTTCACACAGTGAATCTTCGTATAGTTCCGGTGTTGTACTCTTAAGGAAGCCCTCTGGAGAACATAGACTCTGTATAGATTACAGGAGACTGAATGCTATTACAGAAGGACAGGTGGATCCATTGCCGGATACAAATCAGCTGTTTGCCAGACTAAATAAAGCTAAATATTTCTCAAAAGTGGATCTGAGTAAAGGATACTATCAGATTCCAGTAAAGCCTGAGGTTAGACCATACCTAGCTTTTAGTACCTCAGAAGGACACTATGAGTTTAATAGATTGCCATTTGGATTGAAGAATGCGCCTAGTGTCTTCTCTAGAATGATGAGAAAATTGTTGGATGTAAACATTTCGGAGGAACGTAATGAATCCCTGAGTTGCCTCTTTGATTGAGGATATTCCGAATGTTTCATACAGGATAATAAGAAGATTATGGGATCCACTACGAAAACTCTGCTATCACCAGGTATATGTTATCTCCTCATAACGTACATTTTGAGGGAAATATAATGTTCTCTGGACATGTCATTGCGCAGACTCAGAGAAGAGAAATGGTGAATACGGGTTGCGAAGCAGCATTAAGACAAGCATTCACACTTGCGGCTGTTCAGTAACATAACCGAAATATATTATTGGTTGTAGAAGTCTGAGGCAGATTTCATGAGTAGTGCCTACTCTGAATGGACCCAACTACATAAAACCATGATAGCACCACAGCAGAGTAAAGTCAAGTTGACTTACATTTATCTATGTGTATATAGAATAAAGGACTGACATGGGATGTCTGTTTTAAGAGGGAAGGTGTCGTGAAATATTCTAATCCACATATATAAATTAAAAGGTAAATATAAAGCCTAACAAATAAATTTAATAAAAGGAAGAAGAATGGTAAAGAACAGTGCTGTCACAATGACTGTACTCGAAATCCCCCTTGTTTTCTACTTCGTCGGCAAATTGTAACGCTTTCACGTTGATAGTAAAAGCCTACTGTATTATTACCCGCTTTCTTCAATGAAACGTGTGCTGTATTTCTTGGAAAAAAACATTGAGATACGCAAGCTGAACAATGACCTAATTTTAATATTTCATTCATTCCATTTTATACACGGCGTAACTAAAGACAGATGGACTAAAGGATAGAGAGAAGGGAGAGGCATAAAGCCGAACACGTGCAACACTAAACACGCGTCGCGCGATACACAATTGCTGCCATCACGCGTGTAAGGCCACATGCACTAACTTTATTTCAAATCGTCAGTGATAAAATTCACTACCCTTCCCAGAGTTAGGTTTTAAAATCCTGGAAAACTCTTATTAGGAAAGATGACAATAGATGGGTTTACGTTTGAAAACATTACAGTACCCAGACAGCACATCTTCGAAACAGGAGGTAGAAGAAATTGCATATTTTGAACGCAGCCACTTAGCTCTTTTAAATTTGTATATTTGGGTTCCTTAGGGCTTGCTGACAAAGAATATGTAAAACGTTACGCAAATAGTCTAGGAATTAACAAGTTATAGCCAAAATAAAATGATGGTGCTGTCAGACACACCCAAAATCAGAATCGCTCAGTGGTAGATTTTTTAAACCACCATTGTACGGGAAATGGGCCACAAGTTACATTTGAACTGATTGGCTGGAATGATATGTAAGGCTAAACACGATTAGTCGGACTATAAATGCTATCCTTGGTTGTTAGGGGAGACGTAGGAAGGTAAAATTTTTTCAAACACTTGTCGAAACGTGGCTCCATTGGCCAGACTCGCTGATATAATCACTTAGGAGCGTTAGTTCGAGACCACTAGTTCAAATAAGCTTGATAAAGCAACAGTGCGTTGAAGCCAGCTCATATTTTTGCTAAATAAAAGCCTGGAACATAAGCAGATGGGAATTTGTGCCAGTATTTGTGCCAGAATTCATTGCTAGTCAACGTATCTGTGTTTATTTCCATAAATTGTGGTAAGCTTGAAACATTCAGTATCTTTTAATGAAAATTGAATGTGAATTGTTAATTTATGCCTGTATATATGTGTAGTTCAGTAGCAAACATGATGTAAAGCCTATAATGCTCCAACCTGAACAGAAGGTGTCGGAGGAAAGTAAAACGGCATGGAATGGCCAAACAGTACACTGACACCTAGATGATTGACTAGAGAGAAATAATGCTGGAATTGCAGAGGCGTAGTAACCATTAGGGAGGGAAATACTGGTATAAAGTATTTCAGATGAAGCTGACAGTTGGCCAAACGCTCTGAACTCAATGTTTGTGATGTATTGTGCTCAGTGTAGAAAGAGAGTATAAATTAGTTATGACGTAGAAGGTACATCCTTCTTGTTTTCAGGGACCGTGGTCTTGACGTTATTGAGCAGCACCTGGTCAGAGCTTTGCTGAAATCCAGAGTCGGACAGCATACTCCTTGGTCCATTTAGCTATCAGTGAGGTGTCTCCAGAGCACAGGGGAGAAATCGAGCAGAGGAGTCTTTTCCTGCCGCCATCACGCAAGATAAGCTGATGTGGCCAGCTGGGCTCAACATTATGTACCCCCCTCTTAAAATGACATTGTAAAAATAACATTAAGAGGGGAATTAAATTGTTTTAATATCAGGAACTGAGAACATCTCCAATACTAGTTCCAATAAAGGCAAACTATTGAAGTCATGATGACAAATACCAACAGAGCTTGAACAAAACCAAACCAGTATTACCTCATATTACTACTACACAACTGACACACATAGGATACTTTTAATAATATATGTCACTACAATATTCATATTAATAAATTCTGTACATATAACTTGTAATTAAAATTGATTGTGATTCCTGGTTCCTTTGTATTTGAATCAGGACACATATTCATTCATGACAGCAATGAATACATATTGTTATTTGAAAAGTTATCAGTGACTCCTTTAAGATATCCTTGTAGAGTGTTTTATGTATGTGAGTGTCACAGTGTTGTCAAGTGTAGTGGAATAAATTAAATTGTTTATCTGTCTGTTGTTGTTTTGACTTACACTTCATCATACACATACCCTAGACACATAACGTAATCATCACACTACTCCAGAATAATTCTGACTGAGATATAAATATATGTGGCAGCAAGTAAGGTTATCTATAATACACTACTCTTATTAGATATAGATACCTTCACAGCTGATCTCAGTCAGTACACTAAGTCCCCTATAAATATTTATAACATCTCACTTCACCACAATGATGATGAATGAGGTCTCAAATATTCGATCTTTAACTGTCCTTATTTTTTCACCAATATCAAATGTTCCCAATATGTTGGAAAATGATTAGAATGACACGAATGGTTTCAGTCCTTTACTCCAATGAAAGGAGGGCGATGACAAAGGATTATAAATACTATAATCATAATTTGACATGCACGAATTATGTCTGTTATAAATATTTCAGATAGCTTTGATGATTACATCCGAATCTGCAGAAGTACTATATACGCAAAGTACGTAGTACCTCTAGTAGTGTCTATTTGTCTTTCAGCCGTGAAGAGTTACAGAAAATGCAAGCGAGGAAACAAACAAAAAGTGACAATAGCTGTGCTGATTACTATTGTGAATTTTTTGCTGACTTCTTCAGTGGCGTCTTATTCTTCGTCTTCCTCCTTTTTTGTTCTGCATTGTCGTCTCCCTTATCGCCTTGTTGCTCTTCTTCTGTTTTCTGAGTAACATCTTGTTTGTCTTCTGTTTTCTTGGCACCATCTTGTTTGTCTTCTGTGTTCTTGGCAACATCGTGTTTGTCTTCTGTTTTCTTGGCAACATCGTGTTTGTCTTCTGTTTTCTTGGCAACATCTTGTTTGTCTTCTGTTTTCTCGGCAACATCTTGTTTGTCTTCTGTTTTCTCGGCAACATCGTGTTTGTCTTCTGTTTTCTCGGCAAGTTCAACTGCTACAGGACTTAGGTTTTCCAGCTTAAACAGATTAGAATACTTTTTCTTGATTGTCAAGAACTGATTTACAGCTTGCTTATGAAAGTGAATAGCCATAAGAAACATGTTGCGACCAACATTACGTTAAATGGGCAAACGTTAGAAGAAGTTAACACCTTTAAATATCTCGGGTCCACTATATGCAGTGATGGAAGATCAATTAAAGAAATCAAGACAAGACTTGAGATGGCCTCAGCTGCCATGACAAGGTTGAATGTGATCTGGAAAAGTAACATCAGTTTTCCTGTGAAGATCAAATTATACAAATCACTTGTATTATCTATTCTCTTGTATGGGTGTGAGAGCTGGACACTCACTGCAGATACGGAGCGAAGGATTCAGGCTTTCGAGCATAAATGTTATAGAAGAATTTTGCGCATTTGCTATAAAGAGCACAAAACAAATGTCTATGTTAGAGAGAAGATAAACACCTATGCAGGCCACCAAGAACCACTTTTGTCAACAGTGAAACGTCGAAAGCTTGCCTGGTTTGGGCATGTAACTCGTCATGACTCCCTTTCGAAAACGATCCTTCAGGGAACAGTCGAAGGTAAACGGAGAAGAGGAAGGCAGAGAAAATCCTGGGCTGATAACATCAAAGAATGGGCAGGACACGGTTTTTCCACACTTGTACGCATTGCTGAGGATAGAGAGCAGTGGAGGACCCTGTCTGCTGATGCTTCCACCATGGCACCCCTACGACCCATGACGGGTTACGGGCTGAGATGATGATGATGAAAGCTGTCGGGGTCTGATCTGAAATTCATGTCATAAAATGTAGGATGATCACCGATGTATATACAAATAGGGTCGGCCTTGTTTGCCAGCTCGATTTCTTCCGTGTTATCCTGTTTATATGTAGTTGTTTGCACAGGAACAGATTGCGCTTTAAGTCGATCTCTTAAACGTGAACCAACAAAGTTAGCATTAGTTCCCCAACACAGGAAAAACAATGACGTCTGCTCGGTTAGTTGAGCCAATCGAAACAGAAGCTCAATGATAAAGTCTTGCCATATGCCAAAATATTTTGCTCTATCTTGTCCGTATGTGAGAGATGCGTTAAGTAACAACACACCATTGTCTGCCCATTCCTCATGACAACAATCATAAGAGCCCCCATCCTCCAGGTAACCTGCCTCCACCAGGACATTATGAAGGACGAACATACTTTTCCCCGTTATGTTTGAAAATTTTCTATCAGATTTCACATCCTTATCAAGCACCTTGCCCTTAGGGAACGAAAAGGCGAAGCCAGTAGCTAAAGATGTATCTGGAATTGGGTCATGACCAATAATTACAACTTTGATATTTTTTGGTCGACATCGAGATAATGCAAGCAAGATTTTATTTCTTTCTGGTATTGTTTCACCACTCTCCGAGATTTCGTTGTCAAGTGTGTCAATGATCTGACCATACAATTGACTTAATGCAAAATTATTATCAATAAGACTTTTCCAATCACTTTCAAGATTTCTTTCCAGTAACTCTCTTGTAGTGACAGTAGTTGGTTCACCATAGGCCATCTTTTTTTTCTGGTCTTCAGTAACACTTCTCAGAGATCTCTACGTGTGTCTTTGAATCCTCTAAAAATAGAAAGTGGATTAAGTACAATAAACATGTGAGTTGCTGATACATAGGTGTTTAACAATATAGTTCGTGCGAATTCATTTTATTTTAAACAAAAGATAAAGAAGATGATGTATTGGGTGAATAAACGTAGCGCATAGTTTTAATCATTTTCTCACCATTTTGATAGTACTTAAATATACATGGAGATAAAATGAATTAACAGGGAAGTTAAATCCTATTTCTGGTATAATGACCACAACCTGGCAAATTAAAGTTCTGTCTTTGACTTACATTCGTATATACCTTCACTGTTAGTATATAAAGAACATTTGAGAAAAATTATGTAATGGATAGAGCATAGAGGAAGAAATAAATTACTTAGCACACGTTCATGTATTAGGTTCGACACTGGCTGATCTCAGTTTGCCTACAGGTTAGTCAACGACGAAACTGAATTATTTTTTATTTAAAAAAAAGAGATTAAAAATTTTTTCACATGCCGTTATATGAGGCTTACATTCTCATACATTAGGCGTCGTAATGGATGTGGTAAGGAAAGAAAATTATATCGTAGATAACACTACTAATCCAATCTTCATAGTTTTACATTAGGCTACTTCATCATCATCATCATCAGTTGCCATCTCCACAACGAAGGTTGGCTGTAATGGATCTCCAACGTCTTCTGTCTCTTGTCTTGGTGGTGCACTCTGATAGACTCTTTCCTGTCCATCTCTTGATGTTATCTTCCCACTTATAGCGCTGTCTTCCCCTTGCACGTTTGCCTTCAACTCTCCCTTCTGTTATGGTCTTCTGCAAGGTGTTATGCCTTTTTATGTGGCCAAAGTATTTTAGCTGCCGAACTTTGACCTCCCTCATTAGTTCTCTTTTCATACCTAGATTTTCTAGGACCTCGTTATTTGTTTTCATCTCTTTCCATGAGATACGCCCCATTCTTCTATATATCCACATTTCAAGAGTCTCAATTCTTTCTTCCAAATGCTTATTCATCGTCCATGTTTCTGCACCACACATAAATGCAGAATATATATAGGCTACTTGCATAAGCATTAAAGTAGAATGGTTAAGCCTGTGAGCGGTAACCTCAATGGGTCAAGGAGGGGTAGTACCCCTGGTGAAGGGGCAGTCT
Organism: Oreohelix idahoensis; assembly: GCA_024509875.1. NCBI lineage: Eukaryota > Metazoa > Mollusca > Gastropoda > Stylommatophora > Oreohelicidae > Oreohelix > Oreohelix idahoensis. The sequence goes on along the minus strand of JAMPIV010006994.1, from coordinate 69,425 downwards.
CACTTCCATCGGAAGTGGCTTTTCCACAATTGGTCCCCATCTACCTATCAGCTCTCACCTGTGGCTCCAAGTAGCTGGTGCATGCACAGCTGCCACATCCAGGTACACCGCCTCGACTGGCGGGATAAACCAGGTGATTCAAACCCACGGTGAAAAACAGGGCTTGTCTACCTAGCATGTGAAGACTGGATTTGGCGGACTTTGCGGACGAAGCCACCAGCTGGCTCAACGGATATGAAGGCAACTACCAGCAGCGCGGAGTGGAACGCAAAGAGCACGGCGAAACACTTAGAACGCCCTGGTCATTCACTGCATCCTGTGTTGTCTCCAGTCGTCTCGATAATATCTTGCCACTGGACCAGATAACTCAGGACGAGAGAGTGAGGATGACGATTGGCGCAACTTTTTTTATTTTTTTTATTTTATTTTTTTAAAGTTTTGCCTCGTTTTGGCGAGGCGCGTCCCGTTCAACCTAGTCGGTTATATTAGGGCGCATATCCAAACACAAAAGACTCTTAGGTCTGAGATTTTCCTCATTGATTGGCGCAACTTTTCCTCACTTAAATCCAATTACAGCGCAAGTCACAGCTTCAGACAGAAACATACAGACACTACACTCAAAGACCTGTGGCGATGGGGGAGTGGCGAACCAGAAAGTGTGGACACACTCAAGCTGCAGGAACTATCCTGCACACAGGCGGCTCAGGCCATAGGGTCGTTTCTCGCTGGAACTTTGAAGCAGCTGCGAGATCCAGCAGCCCCCTGAGCGACTGAACAGCCCTCTTTAGGATCACTCTGCTCACCTCCATGGCACGAGGAAGGGGCTAGAAAAGGTGCCCTGAACATAGCCTGCTTCAACCTACTCTGACCAGCTTGACGCGGCTGGAGGGTATCCCAATCATGCGTTCGAACAAATAATAAGAAAAAAATGAAGGTGCTTACCTTCAGCACGTGGAACGTGCGAACATTACTCGACAATACCCTGGCCGACAGACCTGAAAGACGGACTGCACTTGTGACCAAAGAACTGGCGCGCTATAATGTCGATACTGCAGCCCTAAGCGAGACGCGACTACCAGAAGAAGGTCAGATTACTGAAATTGGAGGTGGCTACACATTTTATTGGAGTGGGCGGGACAGCAAGGAACGGCGTAAGGCTGGCGTTGGATTCGCCATTAAATCTCATATCGTACGTAAACTTGTCAAATCTCCTTAGGGCATTAACGATCGCATAATGACCATTCATGTCCCACTAGGAAGCAACAGAAGTGCCACACTGATCAGTGCATATGCCCCAACAATGAAAAACTCCGAGGAAACAAAAGAAAAGTTCTATGACGAGCTTAACTCTATTATCTCATCAGTTCCTAAATCTGAGAAACTTATTATTCTCGGCGACTTCAATGCCAGAGTAGGCACTGACCACAACACCAGAGATGGAATACTTAGAAAACATGGCATAGGCAAATGTAATAGCAATGGACTCCTATTACTCAGCCTGTGTGCCACACATGATTTGTCCATCACGAACACCATGTTTCGCTTACCCACTCGAAATAAAACAACATGGATGCACTCCCGCTCCAAACAGTGGCATCTCATTGATTGTGTCGTCACGAGAAGGAGCGACAGACGTGACATGAGAGTGACCAAGGCCATGTGTGGTGATGAATGCTGGACCGACCACAGGCTGATTGTATTAAAACTCAACCTTAACATACAGCCCAAGCGAAGACACCAGAGTCAGAAACGTCACAAAACTTAAAAGCGAAGCAACCGCAGAGAGCTTCTCAGGGGACTTGGACAGCCGTCTGAGGGACGTTGAGCTCGGTCAAACCACTATAGCGGAAAAATGGGCCATTCTGAAGAAGTTTGTGTACTCTGCAGCCTCTGAGAGCCTGGGATATACTGGGTGTCCATAAAGTCTCTTTACAATTTAACAAATTTATTACAAAGGCAAATGAAAAGACAAATATGTGGAAATTATTACAAAATGAGAAGTAGATATTGAAGTTTTTTTTTGGGCCTCATTGAATACACCTCTATATGGGCACCATTAGTTGCACGAAGCACATCAAGACGGTACTCGATTTCTTGCCATGTTCGCTGTAGCATAGCCTCATCAATGGTGGCAATGGTGTCATTCACCTTTGGACTATCTCGGTGAAGTTCCCTAGTCACAGGGGGGTGTTCTGATCCCCAGATTCTCACATTATGTGTGTTCAGTTTCCCTGAAACATGAAAGGTTGCCTCATCACTAAAACAAACTCGGGTGAGGAACGTTTCATCCTCAGAAATTCGTTCCAGCATGTTAACTGCAAACTCTTTTCGTCTTGGTTTATCATTTGGCTCGAGTGCCTGCAAGATTTGCACTTTGTAAGCGCACAATCACAAGTTCTTGTGTAGGACTTTGTGCACCGTTGAACGTGGTAGCTCTAATTGTCTGGCAGCAGTACGGATGGACTTTTTGGGAGAATGATAAAAGGCTTGTTTTACACGCTCGATGTTTTCCTCAGATGTTCTTGGTCGTCCATAATAGCCCCTTCAGTCATAACTGACTATGGGAATGCGCCCCTGAGGTGACAGCCCTCAGCTGCTTATTTTCCTGGTGCTCCTTTCGACGTTTTCTCCTCACCTCTGCTTCTTGTGTGAGCCTCTCTTCGCCCAATCTGAGGTGGCGCCGTAAATAGCATCGCCACTTAGTGCGATCGGCAGCTTCATCCTCCCATGTTGCTGGATCCATGTCCAGTGCTCTCATATCGCTCTTGCACACATCTTTGAACCTCAGCTGTGGTCGCCCAACTGTTCTCTTGCCATTTGCTAATTGTCCGTAGAAGATATCTTTTGGGATGCGACCATCTTCCATGCGGCGAACATGGCCAAGCCAGCGAAGTCTGCGCTGTCTAAGAAGCGTATACATACTTTGAAGGCCAGCACGTGACAACACCTCGACATTTGTCACTTTATCTTTCCACGAGATGCCGAGGATGCGGCGTAGACACCGTAGATGGAAGGTATTGAGCCTTCTTTCTTGCTTAGCATAGGTCGTCCAGGTCTCGTTGCCATATAGGAGTGTGCTGGTGACGCAGGCATTATATACCGCAGCTTTGGTCTTCATTGTGAGTTTAGAGTTTCCCCAAACACGCGATGTGAGGCGGGCAAAGGTAGCTGCAGCTTTGCCAATGCGGCTGTCGATTTCTGTATCCAGTGAGAGTTTGTCATTGATGGTAGACCCTAGGTATGTGAAGTGGTGCACCACTGCCAATTCATAGTTATCGATAGTGATAACTGGTGCGGCACCCACATCCTGACTCAGCACATTCGTTTTCTTTAGACTTATTGTGAGGCCAAAGTCCTTGCATGCTTTAGTGAAGCGATTCATCAAGCTCTGAAGCTCCTGTTGGCTTTGAGTGACGACTGCAGCATCATCAGCGAACAACAAGTCTCTTATAGTGACCCTTCTGATTTTTGTTTTTGCCTTCAGCCTTGAAAGATTAAACAGACGGCCATCTGACCTAGTGTGAAGGCATATTCCTTCAGTTGCATCTCTGAATGCATGTTTCAAGAGTAAGGCAAAGAAGATTCCGAAGAGGGTCGGAGCCAGAACACAGCCTTGTTTAACGCCACTTCGTATATCAAAGGGCTGTGACGTGCTTTCAGCATATTGGACTGTTCCCTTCATGCCGTCATGGAATGACTTTATCATTTCCAGCATTTTAGAAGGGCAGCCTATTTTCAGGAGGATTTTAAAGAGTCCATCCCTACTAACCAGGTCGAATGCTTTTGTGAGGTCTATAAAGGCGATATATAATGGTCTTTTATGCTCTCTTGATTTTTCCTGAAGCTGGCGGAGAGAGAAGATCATGTCTGTTGTTGATCTGCCAGCTCGGAATCCACACTGTGACTCTGGATATATGCGCTCAGCTAACTTGTGTAGTCGCATTAAGATGACTTTGGCAAAAAACCTTACCAACAATACTAAGAAGAGAGATGCCTCTGTAGTTATTGCAATCACTTCTGTCTCCTTTATTTTTATACAGTGTTACAATCTTGGCATCTCGCATGTCTTGAGGAATAGTTGTCTCTTCCCAGCACTGGCACAGCATCCTATGCAGGGGATGTAATAGCGTGCTCTTACAGCATTTGATTAAATCAGGAGGAATCCCATCACTGCCTGGTGCTTTGCCAGAGGCCAAGCTATCAATGGCCTTGCTGAGTTCCTCTAATGTTGGTTCGGCATCCAGCTCCTCCATAGTTGGCAGACTGTTGACACCATCAAGGGCTGCAGGCGTAACGGTATTGTCTCTAGCGTAAAGCTCAGAGTAGTGCTCGACCCACCTCTCCATCTGCTTACCCTTATCGGTTAGCTTCTCTCCGCTGATGGTTTTTAGCGGTGCCGTCTTACTTTTATGGGGGCCAAGTGCTTTCTTTATACCGTCATACATTTGTCTAATGTTGCCTGTTTGCGCTGCGATCTGGATGCTCTCACTGAGCTGGAGCCAGTAGTCATTTGCACAGCGTCGAGCAGTTTGTTGAACTGTGCTTCTCGTAGCCCTCAGGATCTGTAGGGTTCTGGCACTCGGTGAACGTTTGTATTCATTCATAGCACTGCGCTTAGCTTCAATGACAGGTGCCATCACATCTGATGAAGCATCAAACCAGTCATTTGACGTTGCTGTTTTCTTACCAAAGGTGGCAAGTGCAGTACTTTGAATGGTGTTCCGTAGATGCTCCCAGTTCTCTGTAATAGTATCACCATGCTGAGGGCTACTGAGCACTTTCTCGAAGGTCGCAGTGAATTGAGCGATCATGAAAGGGTCTGACATCTTGCTGGTATCAATGCGTGGTTTCCCTTCATGTCTGACACGATAGAGTTTTCTTGGTTGTGCTCTCATTTTGCAGCAAACCAAGGAGTGATCTGTATCACAGTCTGCACTATGGTACGAGCGCGTGGAGAGCACAGACCTGAGGAGTGGCCTTCTGACGAGAATCAGGTCAAGTTGGTGCCAGTGCTTGGATCGTGGGTGTTTCCATGACACCTTATGCTGGGGTTTTGTCTGAAAGTAGGTGTTGGTCACGCAGAGGTCATGGTGGACGCACAACTCTAAGAGCCGTTGTCCATTTTCATTCATCTTGCCAATACCAAACCTGCCCAGACATGAAGGCCATGAAACATTATCGGCACCCACTCTAGCGTTAAAGTCACCAAGGAGAACAAGCTGTTCTTGCCTAGGTGTGCTTTTGATAATTGCTGTTAGATTCTCGTAGAACTCATCTTTAGCTTCTGAGGCAGAGTACAGAGTAGGAGCATACACACTGACAAGGGTGATGGGACCTGTGCTAGTTTGCAGGCGGAGCGTTATAAAAACATTAAAAAAACCAAAAAAAAAAAAAGAAAAAGAAAAAAAAAAAAAAAAAAAAAAAAAAAAAAACGGGTTTACAGGCGTTCTGATCCATTCTCGCCTGGTTCAACCATTTTAGTTAGCGATTTTTTGACCGCAAAACCTACTCCGTGTTCTCTAGCTTTATTAAGACCTTTCCCTTGCCAATAAAATCTGTAGTCCTTCTCGCTCACCGTTCCAGAGCCCGCCAGGCGCGTTTCCTGAAGTGCAGCTATATCCACCTGAAGTCGTTTAAGCTTATCATTAATTATGGCTGTCTTCCTTACATCGTTTACATCCTGTAGGTTTTCGGATAGTCCAGTCAACATAGTCCGGACGTTCCAGCATCCCAGTCTGAGAGTTTGCTTATTTCTATTTTTTCGATAATTGCTTGGTGCAAAATTTTCTGTCCACAGTTCGGGTTTGACCCTAATCCCCATGCACCCAATGGGGAAAGCAGACAGTGGCGGGACAACACTTAATTGACTGGGGGCTGCCAGCTTGAAACTGGAGTAGCTGTCCAGTGAGATCCTAGAACCTCTCCCACTGTCGGAAGTAGCCCCTGGCGCCATGCCCTACGCCAATTGGGCAAAATGCTTATAACCGGTAACTGCTACTTCCCGTGTTTTGCCGACACCTATAGGGTGAAGCTGGAGTGTCCTCTCCAGGGCGCGAGCTTGGGCACAGTTATATGGAGATCAAGCTGTGCCCATGCAGCATGTTCCCCCTCTCCACACAGCCGGTAGATCCAAAGGAACGGCAGTAGCCGATACAGTTTGGTACCAGCCATGTCGCAGGAGTTGCCAGAATAATGTCGAATCGACATTAGACTGCCTTAGGGACTCCGACTCCGGATTTATCCTCAGGGTTTACTCCCGAAGCCAATTCCATAAATGGATATTCCCGCAAGGCAGCGGTGGTTTGAATTCAGAGTTCCTTCTCTTAGATAAGCTACCAACCAAGGATCACGAGCCCTATCTGCCCGAAGCTGCTGGTTTTAAGGCGCCAGTCGCTCGCCTTTGCCCCTTCTCCCGTCATTGGTCGTCCACTCCTCCCTTAATCCAACACTGTCCCTGTCTCCATAAATTTCTTCTGCCATGCACGAATTGACGTACGTGACAGTGGATCTCTTCCGTACTTAGTTCTGTAGTTTCGCTGAGTCTGCCTATCCGATTTTGTTTCAATAAACCATGATACACATTGCGCCTTCTCTTGAGGAGTCGCCATTTTTTAGGGGTTCATTTAACAGTACCTCTTTCATCAACAGGGTACATGAAATATGATAAAGGTATGTGATTAAAAACTTTGATAACCACTGAGTACATAGAACAAATCTGATTAAGATATCTCATCAATTGCCTTTGTAATAAATTTGTTAAATTGTAAAGAGATTTTATGGACAACCTGTACAACACGCAAGAACCCTGACTGGTTTGATGAGAATGATGAAAATATTAAAACACTGCTGGCTGAAAAATATCGCTTGCACAAAGACTATCAAAGCAACCCTTCCTCAACATCCAAAAAGGCAGCCTTTACCACTTTGCGCAGAGTTGTCCAGAATAAGTTCAGGAAGATGCATGATGCATGGCTCAGCAATAAAGCAGACGAGATACAGAGATATGCAGACAGAAATGACTCAAAGCGCTTTTATGATGCCTTGATAGCAATTTATGGTCCTCAATCGAATCAGCGATCACCGGTCCTAAATGCTAATGGCATGGCATTGCTCACTGATAAAACGCAGATTTTGGAACGCTGGGCAGAACACTTTAATGTCATCTTAAATTATCCATCAACCGTCAACGACCAGGCCGTTGCAAGCATACCGCAAGTTACAGTCAATGTCAGACTTGACCTTCCACCCAGCGTGGAAGAGGTTAAGAAAGCAGCCAGTCTACTGTCCAGCGGATAAACCGAGCTATACCATTATAAGAGAAATTCGCTGAATTAACTCAGCTGGGGGCTTGAACGGGATAAAAACCATTGCTTAAAGTCAACACTTTTAATAATGAATTAGTCTTTAACAGTAAAAATAAATATGGAAAATGTTGTGAAGTTTTATATTGGATCAAATTTTCTCTTCACAGACATTAAATAGAGGGTTTTATCAGTGTCCGTTGCTTTCGCCTGTTAATAAGCAATTAGCTTGTCTACGTGAGTCCTGCCGCCGTTGTGTCGTCACTTTTCTGGTGATGCAGGCACTTCTTAGCCTAACTCGTCTTATGTAGGTGGTCAGTGTTGCTTCCCTGCTCTCACAATTAAGTGAGTAGACACGTCAGTCTTGTTAAATTGTTAAATCCTTCACAAAAGGCGACGGACAGATTTAATTAAGTTAACCATTGCTCAGCGCTATGCCGCATGGTTCTTGACTTCTGAATTATCTTGTAAAGGCTCCCTTCGGAGAGAAGTGCCATTGCACTTCTATCTACATCTCTGCCAAGAGTAATCTTGTGCGAAGGTAAACACCTTTATCGACCCATTTAGATACTTATGAGTTTTGGAAATTGTGTGACCACTCCTACAAAGCAGGGGAGGCAATCCGTGACAATTGTGGTCTCGTCTTGGGATTGAACTCGGAGACACCATTGTTATAAGACAATTGGGCGACTCGAGCCGGGATTATTGAACTCGGACACGCATTTGTGATAAATCACAATTGCAGACCTCGTCTTAATAAGAAACGCGATGGTTAATTTCCCTAGAAATATGACAAGAAATTTTAGATTACTGAAAGAGTATTGCTAGTTATTAGCTAGATCTGCTCATACGTCTTGCAATAAATAAATAAATAAAAGAGGTGTATTATTTTAAGAACAAAGTAAATAATTGAGAAAATCAAAAATATCTTCCCCAAAAAATGGGAAGAGGAAAAAAAACTGCCCATTGCTGAAGTCAAATTTCTGTTTGTTGTTGGTTTTGTGTATTAGATAATTTTAGTCAGCTAGTGTTTTGATATTAGAGCGGCTAATTTTATTTTAGACAAGTAGAAATTGTAAATGTTCATGTCGCCTGTAAACAATCTCCCTGCACAGCATGGCCGAACCACAAAACCTTTACACATTTTATCTAAGTATGGCTAAAGAGATGGGTTTATTAGGCAAAGATTTAGTCGACTATATGGAAAATTTGTGGAGAATGATCGGGAGAAAGCAGAGAATGCAGCTGAAAGGGAAGATTTAAAATTTGCGAGGAAGCACGAAAAGACCAAAGCAGAACAGGAAGCAGCTGAGAGAGAAAAGCAAACAGCTTTTGAAGAGCAGAAGGCTGAAAAGGAAAGGGCATTCGCTAAAGAAAAGGAACAGGCCGAAGGAGCAGAAACGAGGGATCAGTCCGACAAAGCTCACGCTCTCAGACTTAAAGAACTAGAGATTGAAGGAAGAAGAATCGAATCCAGCTCTAGCACTAATGGGTCGGAGATTTCGCAAGGTAGTTATGGGGGAAATATTTCTCACGTGGTATTTCCGAGCGCGGTCTCTTTTCAGTTAGATGTCTACTCTGAGGCTTCAGAGGAAATAGACATTTATCTTACTGGTTTGAGTCTTTAGCTGCCACCTATGGATTAGATAGGGAGAGATACAACATGAAGTTATCTCAGAGCTTGAGAGGATCTGCTTATGATGTCTTCATCAAAACGGCACCGGAAGACAACAACAATTATCAATTATGATATCTTGAAAAAAGCTTTGCTGCAACGTTTTCAGCAAAATGCACAAACTTTTCAAGGCAAATTCCGGGAAGCCAATAGACAAAAAGATGAATCTTATAAGCAGTTTGCTACACGTCTGGCTATGTACTTGGAGAAGTAGATTTCACTCAGCGCCTTCGACGAATATGTACGACGGATTACAAGAAATGATTATCGTGTAGCAATTCAAGGAGTCGCTCACCCCAGAGATGAGACGGTTCTTGGGGGAGCATGAGGCCGAAACTATTGATCAGGTGGTACTGTTTGCTGACCGGTACCAGAGCGCCCAGTCGGAAGTGAACCCGACTAAATGGAGCCAACACGAAAGTCACCCCAAACGAGAGAAGCGCCCATTCCCTGACTCCAAGAGTACAACCAATACCTCACACAACACGAAACAACAGCAACAACAACCACATATCACCATAGGCAGAAACAGAGCAATTCAGCTCAGGGAACTGGAAGACGATATTGTAAGGCGTACAAATCTGACACGCACTTCACATCGGACTGTAAGATGCCTAAGGCAGGCTCTTATAGTATCGCTTTTCTGACCAGGGGGCCGATAGTGAAACATGACTCCCAGGCATATGAACAAAATTACAGCCACCTTTCCATTACTGAGCAAGTAACCGTGGGTAGCCAAACCATACCGTGCTTGTATGGTTCGGGTCTCGAATATTCAGCTTTTAGTTTCCCCATCTTTGTTGAAAGCCCACCAGTACACTGGTGAAACTGTCGAAATACAGGGGCCCCGGAAGAGCATAAAGCCTATGACTCTTCCAGTAGCGGAAATTGATGTTTCAACCCGATGTGTACGGGACAAAATCAATGCCGCAGTTGGAGACGATTTATTCTACCCTGTCATTTTAGGGAGGAAATATGTGTTTCTTGGAGATCCCTCACGTGACTCCAAGTCGACACCAGAGAGAGAGAGAACACAGGAAACGCCAAAGCGGCCCCTGATCTGTTATCTTTAAACAGGCCGAATATTTCGGAGCTGAAGCAGGCACACAGGGCAGATAAAACCCTGAAACCTTACTTTTCAAAGTTGTTTGGTAATTACTCCCATACTCCTCAGGGAGCATTTTACAGGAAGAAAACTTTGGTTTACAGACGGGTAGGGATCAAGAGACAATTAGTTGTCCCGCTCCCCTATCGCACCCGCCTAATGCAGGAAATGCATTCCACCATGTCCCACCCCATTAAAGGTTCATATGCCCTGGAGAAAAAGGAATCCCTGACTTATTTCTGGACAATTTTGCGAAACGATGTTAAACAATTTGGAAAAGATTGCTCTGTTCGCCATCACCCGTACAACCAGAAGGATGAAACTGCCCAGAAAGAGTTTGAGCAGAGTACCCAACAGCTAACATTGGATAACTCGTACCTCAACTCGACATTTCTGTGTAGCAAGGCAGAGTTACGGCAAGTGCAGAAGGACGACATAACCCTTGCACCATACTATGAACACAGTCGGATAAAAAACAACCCATGCTTCAGCTGGAACTTTCCACACAGATGGGGGAATTATTTATCGACGGACGAGGCGGGGAAAGCAGCTGGTAGTTCCTCTACCGTAAAGATCCTTCTTTATGAGAGCGGCTCATATATTCTCATCTAGGGAATATTTTCCCGTGGGTACTACTATGAGTAACATTCAAGAGGTTGACTTTTGGCCCAAACGGTAGGGAGACGTTCGTCAGTACGTGCTAAACTGTTCACATTGCCACGGCACACCACACAAATGTTCACGTCCAAACCTGGATATTGGATGCAATATCTTAGGTGATGGGGTATGTAACGAAACGTCTAGGCATGTTCTTTTGGTTGCTCTCTCACACCTTTAGCCACTACAGCAGTATCAATTCTTGTCTCCATTTTCTCTCCAGTTGCTTTTATTTGGCATAATGTTTATGCCCTTGCATTCGTTATTTTACTCTCTATGATGAATCTAGTAGTGGAAAGTCTCTAACACTCCAATCCCCTACGGAAGTACCTGCTATGGGACTGTCTTTATCTTCTTTACCACTTCTCAGATGTATTTACGTTCCGCTAGGTGAACCTTGGTATTATTGTATCAATACCCGGTCGTTATCACCGATCAGCGGAAATACGTTTATCAATCGACTCAGTGGCCGGCCACCTTTGATAGGAGACGATCCTCGTTTAACACAATATGGTCTCGTGCGAGGATGAATAGGAAGCCAGGATTATCTGTCTGGATTGCCGACAATCGTGGCTGTTTGTCTGGCAGATTACACAGGTGGTAGATGCGTTTATCGTTTCACGGGACCATCACTGTGTGTGATTATCACGATAATCTGTCTGGAGAGACAATATTGGCGATAGGTAGCATTTGGGCATCAAATGAGTTAACAGATGTTGTTTATGAGTTGTGCACAAGATGTCGCCGTAAATATTACCGCATGATTAGGCAGAGGTCACGCGTGGAACATTAAAATTAATATTTTAAAACACGCAAGGGGATATTTTAAATGAAGCAACCCAACCCAGTGCTAGAGAGATTTGATTGGTTTGGTTTGAGAACCGGAAAATACAATGAATTCCATTGGAAAATTCGGCGGAAACACAATCTGTGATTTGAACTGAGAATGAGAGATATAATCTAGCAAACTCAGAGACACAGAAAGACCGCTTCTCAACTTCAAACGAGCATCTCCGAAAAAGCCAGAAAGAGAAAGATCCGACCTAGAATTCCATTATTAACAGTGACAGATCGAGTATTGGTCAACTTTGGCTTTTACAAGTAAACCCGCATTTTAATACAAGACTATAAACTTAAAAGGACCAGGACTTCAATTACCAAGACTGAAACCTAGGAATTTGATCACAAGTCATAGAGGAATTAAACAAAAGTTTTCCCAGGCCCGTGATTTCGCAGAACACCCTCCGTCAGAGGAATTAACTCTAATTGTTAGACCTATGTGATTCGAACTGCCATCACCGGTGTCAATACCTTGTCGATGTATGGCGGCTTTCGTACCATGATTACCCCCAGAGCTATGCCAGCTGGAGTTTTACTCCTGGAAAGGTTCTACCAAGCTGGACAGGTTTGCGTGGGCAGGGGTCAGACTAAAGCAGACACCCTGGTCCTACAGGTTGGGGGTTTTAGCATAGGGCTGACACCCCTGTCTATGTAAAAAGAAATGAAGTTACGGAAACGAAGACTAATGAACAAACTTTGCTATGTCCCATAGTCTGAGGCTCGTATGACTGTCAGTGGTGAAAGTCGAATGGAAGCCACTGACACGAAAACGGACGTCCTGACCACAAAACGTGAAACAAGAATATGATTTTGGAATGTCAGGACAATGAACGAGACGGGTAAACTAAAACAGGTCTCAGCAGAAATGAGAAACTATAGATTGCACATTCTATGGATAAGCGAGAGCAGATGGACAGGGGCAGGAAAAGTTAAAACAGCAACAGGAGAAACAGTTCTTTACTCTGGAAGAGAGGATGGACAGCACAATGAAGGTGTAGCAATTATTCTACAGAAAGGAATAGAAAGGACATTACTGGAATGGAAACCCATCAACAACAGACTGATAAGAATAAGATTGAGGGGGAGATTCACCAACACTACAATAATACAATGATACGCACCAACGAATGACAGCGATGATGAGGTAAAGGATGAATTTTATCAACATCTGCAGAAAGAAATGGAAGACACACCTAGATATGATCTTATCGTTGTAATGGGAGACCTCAACGTGAAAGTTGGAACACACAATACATATAATGAAAGAGTAATGGGGAAATGCGGCAGCGGAACAGCAAACAAAAATGGGGATAAATTAATACGTTTTTGTAGCATTAACAACCTGGTCATTGGAGGAACACTTTTCCCACACAAAGAAATTCACAAATTAACATGGGAATCCCCAAATGGTAGGGACAGAATCCAGATAGACCACATTATGATTAACGGTAGATGGAGACATGCATTACAAGACGTGAACGTAAGAATAGGTACGGATGTGAGAAGTGATCACCATTTAGTAGTGGTGTCGTAAAGTCCTCTGTGTGACACCCCGCTCAAATTCCCCTATTCAAAAATCTAGTAACGTAAAATTACACCCTATAAACCCCATTATTATATTTGAAAATTGCCAAGGTCAAGGACAAACTTTCTACTAAGAATTGGACACAATATTTGAAATTTTTCTACTATTATCGTTTTAAAGGGTTACCACCCGCAAACGCATACACACCCGCCCTATTATTTAGTGAAGGTTGTAACTATAAATAACTACAATATTTGAAATTTTGCATCAAGGCCATTGCCTATCAAAACAGTCCACGATTGGCACAAGATTTGAATTTTTCTAAGACCAAGCGTAGTGAGTCCCATTCCCCAAACACACACGCAGCTCGCGTTACCCTTCCCAATATTTTATGACGAAAGCCGGAAAGTATGGCAGAAAACCAACTTGTTACTTTGTCTTGAAAAGGGAGGGAGGGGAAAAGGTGGGTTAAAAAGGAAAAAACAAGCCTAACTTATGCGTTTGAAAATGAAACTAAAACCAAATCTGTGAGTGGCGGAGGGGGGAAAAGCTTAGATAATGTATTGCTTTCTAAATAAAGAGAGTAAACAAAAGGGATGTTCTGAATGATAGTGATAATATTATTTAATATTTTACCCTAACAATTTCCCTTAGATTACATCATCTTGCCTTAGAAAATCTATTTGGTTAGGAAGAAAAAGTAAATAATTACGATAAAATTACATAGATGAAAACGATGAAGAATAGTTAGATGAAAACTAGATAGGATGATAGAGGGCAAAAGGGCAGTTTAATAATCAATTTTAACTTTTGAAATCGGTCAATAAATGGCTGAGATATGGCAGAAATAAAAATAAATAAAATCAGACTAGCAAACGCACTGATTAACACTCAATGCTTGGGGTTTTCAAAAGAGTCAAATTTTGGACTCGTTGTTTCATTGGCTAGTGGGACTGATAACATGTAACGCATTCTAGACTAGAACGCCATTTGAAAAATTATAACCGCAGTGCCAAGAAGAGAACAGAAGGGGAGCTTTTCTGAATAAGTTTTACCTTCTGGGCGACAGCAATCTGAATTTTGTGCCATCGTTCTGTTAGTCATCTGGTTCATTGTGTGAATTATTCATTATTTGCGGTAAGAGAAATGCCTTTATTAATTTTATATGTATGTACTGGCCACAGGGGTGTGAGCCATAAATTTGTGTTGTACGACATTGCCATTGGAAAAGAATTACGACATCCCAGCAAGCACATGCCTAAACAGACTTGGGTTGGGGGGGGGGGGAATGAATTTACATTGTGTTTGCATATTAACATTACAAATCATACGATTGTAAGTCCAGAAACTACTGGCAGTCTTCTGCAGGCCACAGTGTCCCAGTAACCCTTGAAAAAAAAATAAATAGGATGTCATACTAACAGAGTTAACAGATCACTAGAAAGAGAAAAAGAAAAGTGTGTGCCCCAGATGATGATATGGAAGAAACAAAGGTTTAAAGTGACAGGGCCGTTGAAGCCATGTGGGAAGGAGAAGGTACCCACTGAGTGTGAAGAAGTCACATAAAATTAGGGACTGAAGCTATTGGTTAGCACATGGTTGTTCGTCCATCACGGGTGATGAAGACCACTCTGTTCATCCAATTACTTAAGAATATGTTAGGTTAGTCTATGGGTACGAAGGTGACTGAAGAGCCCGATGCGGGCCTGGAAAGATCTTGGACAGTGTGGGCAGGGAATGTTTGCTTCATGTGAAGGTTTTATTTCACAGTCCTTTCTAGCTTGTCTCCGCTGTTCCGCTGCTGCTCTTCTGGATGATTCGCATGCCGCTGCACCTTTACGAAGAGATGTGCGCCAAGCAGTTCGGTCTTGCGCAGCAGCTTCCCATGTGTCTGGGTTTATGTCAAAGGTTTTCAATGACGTCTTTAACGTGTCTTTGAAGCGCTTCTTTTGGCCACCATGGGAGCGTTTACCCTTCTGCATCTCACCATAAAAGAGTATCTTTGGCAGTCGATAGTCTGGCATGCGGACTACATGACCTGCCCAGCGAATTTGTGACTGCATCAGAATAGTATCAATACTAGGGATACCAGCTCTGTCAAGAACGGCGGTATCCGGGATCTTGTCTTGCCATTTGATGTTCATTATCTTCCTGAGACAGACTGTATGGAAGTGGTTTAGCTTCTTTACGTGGCGCCTGTATACAGTCCATGTTTCACATGCATATAGCAGCACTGGAAGCACCGCAGCTCTGTACACCTTCAGCTTTGTCTGTAGACTAATGCCACTTCGATGCCAAACGTTGGTGTATAGTCTGCCAAATGTGCTGCTGGCTTTGGAGATCCTGGTGTTCACCTCATCATCAATGACAATGTTCTGGGATAGTGTGCTACCAAGGTATGTGAATCTGTTCACAACATTCAGTTTCTCACCATTAACCTTGATGACTGGCTCAGTATAAACTGTGCCAGGAGCTGGTTGGTACATGATTTCTGTTTTCTTCGTGTTGATGGTAAGCCCAAAGTTGGCGCAGGCTTCGGAGAATCTATCCACACTATGCTGCAGATCAGCCTCTGAGCCAGCATTGAGGGCACAATCATCAGCAAACAGAAGATCTCTGATGGTGTGTGATTTGACCTTGGTTTTTGCTTGAAGCCTCCTAAGGTTAAACAATTTTCCATCAATACGATAACTAATGTCGATTCCTGTGTCCCCGTCTCTAAAAGCATCAGTCAGCATAGCAGAAAACATGATACCGAACAGAGTCGGTGCAAGTACGCACCCTTGTTTAACTCCATTTGAGACGGGGAAAGGCTCTGATAGCTCACCGTTTTCCTGAACTCTAGCCTGCATTCCATCATGCAGTTGCTGCACTATTGTGATAAATTTCTTTGGGCAGCCGTATTTTGCCATGATCTTCCATAGACCCTCTCTACTGACCGTGTCGAACGCCTTTGTCAAGTCGATGAAAGCTGTGTACAGGTCACAGTGCTGTTCTTGGCATTTTTCTTGTAGCTGTCTTGCAGCGAACACCATATCTGTGGTTCTACGTTCTTTCCGGAATCCACACTGACTTTCAGGTAAAAGACCTTTGTCAAGATGAGCCGTAAGGCGATTCAAAAGGATTCTGGCGAATATCTTCCCAGCGATTGATAAAAGAGAGATGCCTCGATGATTGTTGCAGTCTTGGCGATTACCTTTACGTTTATATAGATGTATAATTGAGGCATCTTTGAGATCGTGTGGGATGGTTTCACTCTGCCACATTTGCTGGAAGATCATATGAAGTTTCTCTATCAGAACTGCACCGCCATCTTTATAAACCTCAACAGGAATTGAATCGGAGCCAGGGGCCTTTCCACTAGACAGTTGACGAATCGCTTTTTTAGTTTCCTCCAGAGTTGGTACATCATCTAATGCTTCATTTATAGGAATTTGGGGCAGGTGGATGATGGCTTCGTCGTTAATAGATGATGGCTGGTTCAAGATATTATTAAAATGTTCAGCCCAGCGTTGGAGCATTTTTTCCTTGTCTGTAATTAGTGTTTTTCCATCTGCATTAAGGAGGGGAAATGATCCTGATGATGTTGGACCATAGACCGCTTTGAGTGCAAGGTAAAAATTTTTCAAGTCATGGCTGTCAGCAAAGCCTTGGAGCTCATCTGCTTTATTACTCAGCCATGAATCCCGCATCTGGCGTAGTTTATGTTGGACGATTCTACGCATGTTGTTGAAAGCGTCTTTCTTGGATGTAGATTTTGGATCATTTAAATATGCTTTATGGAGATGGTGTTTCTCAGCCAACATCTGCTTTATATCATCTGAGTTCTCATCAAACAGTCATTTTGTTTCTTGATGGAAGGACCCAGGACCTCTGTAGCAGTGTTGTAGATCTGCTCACTTAGGGCTGCCCAATTTGTTTCCACACTTTGGCCGTCTAGCGAGATAGATTTGAGACGGTCTTCTAAGGTGTCAGTAAATGACTGTTTGATTTTTGTCTTCTTTAGTTTGGTGACATCCAGCCTCTTTTGAGTTTTCTTCCCCTGAGGGCGCCTGGCTGGTTGGATACGAATTTTAAGTTTAGATACAATGAGGCGATGATCAGTCCAGCATTCGGCACCACACATGGACTTGGTCACCCGGACATTTTGCCTGTCCTTCTTCCTAACAATTACATAGTCAATTAGGTGCCAATGCTTTGAGCGAGGGTGCATCCAGGAGGTCCTGTTGCGGGTAGGAAGTCGAAAAATGGTGTTGGTGACAAGGAGGTCATGTTCTGCGCAAGTCTGGAGGAGACGAAGTCCATTACTGTTACAGCGACCCACGCCGTACCTACCAATAGTGCCATTCCAGGAGATGTTATCTGAGCCTACTCTTGCATTAAAGTCACCAAGAATGATGAGCTTATCTGCTTTAGGAACTGATGCAATGACTGCATGTAGTTCTTCGTAAAACTTATCCTTGACATCATCCTGGTTTGTCATAGTTGGTGCATACGCGCTAATGATGGTGGCATGTTTTCTTCCATAGAACAGAGGGATCTTGACCGTCATGAGTCGGTCATTTATTCCCTTTGGGGCCCCGCTAACTTGCTGACAATTGCTGTTTTGATTGCAAATCCAACCCCTGCTTCTCGTCTTTCTTCAGTTCCTCTTCCGCTCCAAAAGAATGTATAACCTGCACCCTTTTCGCAAAGTTGGCCCTCGCCTGCAAGTCGAGTTTCACTCAGTGCTGCTATGTCAATGTTGTACCTGGCCAGTTCTGATTAAGTGGAGCATCGGAAATCGCATGCTAATTAATATAATTAAAACAAAGTGCATGTTAATATCAACTAGACAAAAATTACAAAATTCTGAGAAAACAACACTTCAGATCTATATTGGTACCTCACCAATTGAAAACGTTAATGAACATAAAACTCTAGGAATAGTCGTTGACCAGCATCTAAATTGGAACTCACATGTTCATGCACTGACTAAGCAAACGGCACAGAAAGTTTACCAGTTAGCTAAAATCAAACATTTCCTAGATGAAGATGCACGAAAATTGTTCTATGTATCTCACATACAAACAAACCTTGACTATTGCTCCACAATCTGGGATGGTTGTTCTATGTCCAACACAAAAAAGACTCCATTCACTACAAAAGCGTGCAGTGCGTCTAGTTTCTGACAACTGCCAAACACAGTGTGTAGATCTATATAAATATCTCAAAATACTGCCTCTAAGAAAGCGCTTTCTGTTCAACAAAGCTAAATTTGTTCACAAAATCCTGTCACAGAATGCTCCAACATACCTGTGGCCAATGTTCAAATACAATGAAAGACGCAGTCAACGCCTTAACAAAATACAAGTGCCCAAGCCTAGGCTTGACTTATTCAAGAAAAGCTTAGCTTACTCTGCTGCTCATCTTTGGAACTATCTTCCACATTATCTAAAACATAACAACCTCAGTCCCTATTCATACAATCGTAAACTTTTCGAATACTTTATGAGTTCTGATTATCTGCCCCCCTAATATGATTATTTTTCCGAACAAATGGTATAATATCGAGTGTAGGTTTAATGATGATGTTAGTGCTTTTCAACATATTTTGTTTCATGGTAATACTTAGTTTGTACTTTTCAACATATTTTATTTCATGTTTATAATTAGATACTGTGAATGTGAGTATGCTATTATTTTACCTGTACAACGTTGAATTCCTTGAATTGATGGGTAAATTGTATGTGAGAATAAATGAAATCAGTATAAAAGACGGGAGAAAGGAAGGGCAGAATGTCAGACGGGCCTGCGTGCCCAATTCTCAACCCTTTGAAAATAAAGTTCGTTCGTTCGTTCGTTCGTTCTCCCAATCAGGGCAGTTCGTCTCTCAGGTCTGTTTGCGTTTAAGTCTTTGTCAAGTAAAGTGCGCACATTCCATGCGCCTAGAATGAGGGGGAAAAATCTGTCCTTTCTTTTTCTTATATGTCGACCGCCGAAGTAGGGTACCCACCAACCGCGGTAAGCTGGTTAGGTAATGGTGAAGCAGGCAATGTTTAGGGCACCTTTTCTAGCCCCTTCCTCATGCCATGGAGGTGAGCAGTGCTTTCCTAAAGAGGGCTGCTCAGACACTCAGGGGGCTGCCGAATCCCACTGCTGCTCCGATCAGTGGAAGACGACCATATGGCCTGAGCCGCCTGTGTGTAGGTCTGCGACTACGACTGCCAGCGTACCCACGCCTGCCGCTTCGCCGCTCGCCCATCGCCACAGGACTTGTTGTGAGTGGATGGATGAATGGATGAACAGAGTGACTTGCGCGGTGATTTGGATTAAAGTGAGGAAGAGTTGCGCAATTCGTCGACCTCACTCTCTCGCCTGGGTCCATCTCAATCCAGTGGCAAGACAAGTCAAGACGACTGGAGATGAAGTCAGGTGCAGTGGATGACCAGGGCTTTCTACGTGCCTCGCCGTGCTCCTTACGCTCCACAGCGCGTTGCTGGTAATCGCCGTCATGCCCGTTGAACCAACAGGTGGTTTCTTCCGCGCAGTCTATCGAATCCAGTCTTCGCATGCATGGGTAGGCAGACCCTAACTCACCGAAGGTTTATAATCATTCGGCTACCTTCACCTAGTTTAGCCGGCCTGTCAAAGCCGTTGTCCGGGGGTGGCCGCTGTCGCATGCTGACAGCTACGAGGAGCCACAGGTGAGAGCTGGATGCCAGGTTTGGACCAAAGGTGGCTGAGCTGCCCTGAAAAGGTTAGCACATGAGACTGATCACAAAGAATGCTTAATGATGTTTAGTTGTTAGTTGTGGATATATATATATATATATATATATATATATATATATATATATATATATATATATATATATATATATATATAGACATATATACATATATACATCGATAAATATATACAAATATACACACATATACATATATACATATATACATATATACATATATATATATATATATATATATATATATATATATATATATATATATATATATATATATATATATATATATATCGATATATATTTATATATTGATATATATATATATATATATATATATATATATATATTTATATATATATATATATATATGTATATATATGTATATATATATAAAGTGTACTTAGGGAGGAATTGTTCCTCTTGTTGCAGTGTTGCATCACCTATTACCACTTGAGACATAACCTGGAGCTGCAAAATACGAGGCAACTTGCCGGTTGCTTATACTTCATTATATTGAGTTACAGTTGTGTTTAAGTTATCATCATATCACCACACATACATAACCCTAGACACGTAGCCATATAACATAATAGAACCTAAAATATTACACAGAGTGAGATCTGAGGGTGGTAGCGGTTAGGTACCCTGAGAATACCCCATCATCATCAACTATTAGACTCAGGGACTTACATAGCTTGACCTAACTCTGTTGGCACTTACTGTTTAACATCAATAACCTCTAAATCCACCACAAGTAGCAAAACTGAAAGTGAAACTTAGAACGGCTGGTCCAACTGTAACTACACAGAACAGTTTTGACATCAGCAAATTGAAGGACCCCCTTACCAGAAAAGCTTTTGCGGCTAAAATAAAGAAGCGATATCAATTTGCCAAAATTCAGGAAAAGACATAGACTGATGATATAGACCAGAAATTCAACACCATTTCAACAATATATAAGGAAAGCAGCAAATCATGCTTGGGATTCCAGGAAAGGAAGAAGCAAGACTGGATAACACCAGAAACATTAAACACCATAATGATGAGAAAGGAAATGAAGAGAAAGAAAACAGAAGCGAAGTCCCCCAGGTTAAAGCAACTATATAGCGAACAGTACAGTCAGTTGAACAAGGAAATTAAACGCCAAACCCGAACCAACAAAAGGAATTTCCTAGACGATCTTGCAAGACAGGCAGAAGAGGCAGCACTGAGAAATGAACAAAGCACAGTATACAAAATAACTAAAAATTATCATCGGAAAACGAGGTGCAAACAATATTACATTAGTAAGAGATAAGCAAGGAAATCTCACCACAACAGCAGAGGGACAGGAAACAAGATGGGCAGAGCATTTCAGAGAAACTCTGAACAAGGAACCACCAGAGACACAATTGATTGTTCCTGAGGCTGAAAATGATCTAGATGTTAATACAGACATTCCACGAAAAGAAGAAATCATCATAGCAATCAAAGAGTTAAAGAATGGAAACACTCCTGGCCATGATAACTTAAATGCAGAGCTATTTAAGACAAACCCTGAGCTAGCAGCAGAACTATTAGAACCACTATTTGCACAAGTCTGGAAAACAGAGACAACACCAACGGAGTGGAACAAAGGAATAATTGTCAAATTGCCCAAGAAGGGAAATCTTGCAGACTGCAATAATTGGAGAGGAATCCCTCTTCTCTCAGTTCCCAGCAAAATACTAGGCAGGATAATTATACACAGAATTTCAATAGCAGTAGACCACAAACTGAGGAAAGAACAAACAGGATTTAGAAAGAACAGAAGATGTGTAGATCATATATTTACCCTCAGGAACATTATAGAGCAGTGCTCAGAATGGCAAAGACAGCTGTACATTAATTTCGTTGATTTTGAAAAGGCTTTTGACAGCATACATAGGGACAGATTATGGAAAATACTGAGGGCTTATGGAATTCCAAGTTGCATAGTGTCAATCATAAAAAGCTTCTATGCCAACTTTACGTGTAGTGTTGGGCAGAGCAACCTAACCTTTGAGATCAAGACAGGAGTCCTGAGCCGACCCAGCTGCAATGGGTACCTCCGAAATCGGCGAGTATTTGCCTGAATGGCGAGGGACACCTGTCTCTGTACAAGAAATAAAGAGATACTCACGTAAAATCAATGTCAGATTAGACATAAATAATAACCTGAGATTTCGCCTCGAGTATTAGCGGGCGTACAAAAAAAAAAAAAAAAAGACAGGAGTACGACAGGGATGCCCCTTATCAACAACTCAATTTTTAACAGTCATTGACTGGGTGATGCGCCAGACAACAGACAGCAGTCCAAGAGGAATAAGATGGACAACATTTTATACATTGGAAGATCTGGAATATGCAGATGACATTGCACTAATAGCACATTTACATCAACACATCCATAAAAAAACGGATAGACTTAATAAGTAAAGCCAGCAGGTGGGCTTGAACAATCTAAAGAAGACAGAGGTCATGACGCTCAATGTGAGCAACCCTGAGCCAATATCAGTAAAGAATCAGAAACTGGAACAGACAGACACCTTCACATACCTAGGATGCATAGTAGCACCAGACGACGGAGCAAGCAAGGGCATCAACAACAGAATGAACAAAGCAAGAACAGCCTTTTTTAATCTAAACAAGATCTGGAAGTCCTTTCAGTACAGCACAAGCACAAAATTAGGATTATATCAGAGCTGTGTGCTTTCTGTGCTTCTCTATGGTGCGGAATGCTGGAGAGTTACAGAGAAGGAAATGTCGATTTTGTCCTCTTTTCACACAACATGTATAAGAAAAATTCTCCGAATGTTATGACCGTACCATCACCACCCAAGATCTGCTTACTCGGAGCAAGCAAGAGGACATGCACACCATCAATGCTGACAGACGCTGGAGCTGGGTTGGCCATGCCCTCAGAAGAGACACCGATGCCATCACAAGAACAGCTATGCTATGGACCCCTGAAGGAAAACGAAAGAGAGGCCGAAAACAACTTGGCGGAGGACTGTGGAGGCTGAGATGCAAAGAATGAACCAGAGTTGGGGCACTGTACGTTGGATGGCCACCGAGCAAAGTGGAATCAATTTGTTGTTGCCCTACAAGACGCCACCAGGCGTGAAGGCCACTGACTGCTTTGACTTTCGGCGGCTAAGGATCAAAGGAGAAGAAGAGAAAGTGATTCGAAGCATCTAATGCAGAGCTGTGCCCAGTCTAAAACTGTGCAAGGAGATTGTGTATTCCCAAAATTTTGGGATAAGTGTAAATAATTTATTTACTAATATAAATTTTACACGTTTCTTGCTAAGTGGTTACATATGAGGCTGGCAACCTCAACATATGAAAACAGTATAGTCATGAACCACTACAGCAAATGCTGGTGAATGTTTCTTGCTAGTCGTGTGGAAACCCGACAGCAGAGGGGACTCCAGACTCCGGATGGAACAGTGATGAGTGATGACTACATCATATGTGCCTCAAGTGTAGCTTATCATTTTGTGAGATTTATGTAACTTGTTAATGTTAATTCAGGCACAAATCATTATTCACGCTGTCCAGACACATTCCCCAGTTAATACAAAGAAAAATATTGGTGAATTTTAATCATATTCGTTGAGCTACGTTGTGTGCTCAAGAATTTAATTCTTCTGAAAGATTAACATTGGTGGGTGGACAACGAAAGAGTGAGCCTGTCAGATTGCTTCAAACTAGAGATGGGCAAATCGACACACTACGCTGTATCGAGACATTCGGCACAATAATTTAAACTGTATCGACACACTGTTTCGACACAACGGCACTTTTGCCCGTGTCGGGACAAATCTCTAGCAATAGACAGTATACATGAAGTGTGTGAGACAATCTCCGCCGTTTTTCTTGCGCGCTACTGACGTGCTGTCTGCTTGGACTGGCGTGTGTGAAAATCAATGTCGTTTCGTGTGACCACAATTCAATATTTGTACACAAGTCTTTATCATGATGAAATAAAACGGAGATATGATGATAGCTGCAGTATATGTGAAAATAATAAAAAACAACAATAATAATAACAGTAATAATAACACATGATATCAAACTAGAGTAAGCTAGTTTTGGTAGAAAATGATTCAAATCCACACCGAATACACAGATATCAGCAGAGCTAATAAAGTGTCCATTATTAAAAATAATTATGACTTGTTTGATGTTCCATACTATCTATGAACCACTAATGTACCGGACGCTTGACTCAAATTTTACAAAAGGCCAACGGAAGGTGAGACAGTGAGACAGTGGTGCCTCTTTGCAAAACAGCGAGGCAGACAGGAACTGAAACTGTTTCGGAACAAGAAGCAGGCTGTGTTTCGGATCTTTTGGACTCAGCGCTGTTTCGAAGCATTGTTTCGACACACACACACACACAGTAGCCATCTCTATTTCAAACAACTGTACTTAGCAGAGGCATTTGTTTCCTATTTTGTCCAATAGTTTGTGGAACGAAGCTATAAGACCATTTGAGGACTAAGCGGCAAGGTTAACATTTCCAAGCCCTTAGTTGTGAGAGCAGGCAAGCAACACTGACCACCTAAATAAGATGAGATAGGCGAAGAAATGCCCGCATCACCAGAAAAGTGACGAAACAACGGCGGCAGGACTCACGTAAACAAGCTAACTGCTTATTAACAGGCGAAAGCAACGGACAACGATAAAACCCTCTATTTAATCTCAGTGAATAGAAAATTTGATTCCAATATAAAACTTCACCAAATGCTCCATATTTATTTTAACTGTTAAAGACTAATTCATTATTTAAAATGTTACATGTCGTTTTAAAACTAAACAATCATAGTCGCTCCAGTTTCTACATGTATGAAAGCAAATGTAAGAGCCAGAATATTATATATATATTTAGAGGTGAATATATGTCTAGGTATATATATATATATATATATATATATATATATATATATATATATATATATACCTAGACATATATTCACCTCTAAACAGAGCCATACCATTATAAGAGGAATTCGCTGAATTAATTCAGCTGGGGGCTTAAACGGGCTAAAAACCATTGCTTAAATCCTTTACAAAAGGCAACGGACAGATGTAAGTTTATAATTTTATATTTTACATTATTAACACGTGAAAAAATATGTATGTATTGACATGTGAATATTAATATGTGGAAACTGCTAGTGGATGTCCAAGTCATACGAGGCTGGCAACCTCAGCATATAGAATGATGATTTCGTGAACCACCACTGCTAGGGCAGGTGACTGATTTAGGCAAGTTTCTTATAGCAGAGGTAGTCCCAAGTTCCATATGGAGCAGGGAGTGAATGATCAGAGAAATGATGTCCATACTTATTATATTGCTAGCCTGTTCAACCAATGTAGCAGTAAATGTAACCCTATTCAGTCTAAATGTAAGTTTTCCGCTCACTAGGATTAAGATTAATTTTCAGAGAGGTTAAAATACTGAGGTACATGGAATGGTGGAATGAAAAGAGGTGGGCACATGAACGTGTCAGGAAAACACATTACTCAGGAGGGTATTTGTTCTCTTCTTTTGTGACACTAGTGGTTGCTACCAATTGAGGGTATTATCTCTGGAACAAGTGAGGGTATAATTGGCCTAAAGTCGCCGCTAGGCATCATCATTAGACGGGTCTTAGGGACGCTGGACCAGCTTTGTGATTACTTCCTGATACTTCTAGGAACGTGTCACAACTTTCAGACTTCACCAGTGACGATTGAACCAGTCATCTATCTGCAAAGAACCAAACATCAGCGGGAGCAGAAACCATCAAACTATTGGCAGCTACGTAATTATTAAAAGCTACCAAGTGAACATTCCATTTTTTTGAAACCATAACATCACCCTGTGATGAGTACTTTTTAAAAAGAATTATTCATTTTAAACTGTTAAACATAACTGATTTTTAAATTTGGTATTTGTGTATATACAAATTTAATGTTGATTTAATCATTTTGAATGTACTGCACCCGTATGTCTCAGTCATCTTAAATACATTTAAAACAGAGCTACTAAAGCGTGGGTCGCTGATTCTGCATGAAATTAACTTCTTCTTTATACTTCATTGGACACTTATGGATAAAATATATGATAAGCGCTTAATCGCCCAACGCTTTTTGTCAATTTGATGTTACATTTTTTGACTGCAAGCTATAAACTCCTTGAAAAAATATTTTTGGGTTTCCAATGCATTAAAAGCGTGTGTTTAAAATATATTTTATATTTTTAATTATTATTATTCTTAAAGTAGTCACAATAAACACACACATTTTATTGAAATATCTAGGCATTTTAAAATTTGTTTAACTGTATACACGGGCACCCACGAGTTCCTGGACTTTAGGCTTCAACCTACTTACCCAAATAGGAAATCCTGCCCTGCTTACTTGATAAGGCAGAACCGGTTTTACCGGTACGGTAAATATCATATATTTGTGAGAAAGATACTGCGTTGACTAAACAATTCTCCAGACCTGAAGGTCGTTTATATTTGGACATGCACCCTTATATATCCGGCTGGGTTGAACGGGTCGCGCCTCGCCAAAACGAGGTAAAATTTTATTTAAAAAAAAAAAAATAAAAAAATACTGCGTTGACATCTGTTACGCACAGATCATTTTTTCTAAAGTCATTGTATGATCATTTTTTTCTCAAGACATTGTATGATCATTTTTTGTTAAAGACATTGTATAATTAGATTGACTGAAATGTACACTTTAATTTTTTCGGTCAAAGCTACATAACTCTGGATATTGAGTTTATCATTTGATATGATGTTACCTCCTCTTGAGTCGAGACACGGTTCGGTCCATAGTTTTTTTTTTAACGAAGTGTGACCATTCTCCTTATTTGGTAGTATCGGTCAACTGTTCCTGGAATGTCTGAAACCTGTGTTGAGGTCTCTGTTCATGTCCATATAAGGCGCGATCTAGTTAAATCTGTATCTCGAATGTTCCTAGATCGTCTTGTTTGATTGTCTATTCAAGTGTATAGGTTCTGCGCATGTCCGGACGCGGGGCGTCTGGGTAAGTTTCTTTATCTGAGACGATGGAAAATTGTGAAGCAGAGAAGACGCGTTTCGGCGTCTCTGTGATTTTGTTAGGGAATTAGGAGCCTTTTTGTGAGTTAGTTAGCTTGCAAGGTCCTTCCCTTGAGTATTCAAATCGCCTGGAGGCGTATGTTTTCTGTGGTGTGGATTTTCGAACGAAGGTAATACCTCATTTACATCCAATCTGTAACTTATCTTTAAGTTTGACAATGGTCGATCTCTGCTCACGTATGCTTTACAGAAAGGGAGGTACTTTTACTAGAAGTCACGCCCCAGGTATCTTCATACCTGAGATCTACATGTACACGGGTCATACTCAGCCCGTAGAACAGCTCTATGTTCTATGAACGTCGCTGTGTGTCGACGATTACTCCTACGTCAAGGTTAGACTTAGGAATGCTTGTAAAGGTCAGTTCGACCTGCACTCCTGGAATGCCATCCTCGTGCAACTTATGATCTGACTCATTTAGCACATCTGAACAGTAGGAGGATTTTTTGATGTACTTTGTATTTGGAGCCAACAATATAATTCCTTGGCGCCATATCATCATTTTGAGAATATGCCAATTGCATTGATGAACTATGTATGCTGATATTCGTGAATGTCATGACTTTGCTCTATTGTGAACTGGATGTAACGTACCTGTGCTTGTGGCGTCAGAAATAAATCTTGGAAAAACGTCAAGAGCAGTTTACCCATTTATGACTTCACACGTTGTACCCTATATGCTGTAACTTTGTGAACTACATCACTATTATACACAGCAACAACAACAACACAAAAACCAGATAAGACACCCTACATCTTGAACTATAATACCAAGTGTCGATAGTAGAGGTACTGTGACGGGGCTAAAGATTTCCCAACGAAATTGGACTTATACCTATGACGTCCATACTGGTCAGGTCTGTCATTATCATTTATGAAGCAACACGGTAGCGGCCTTATCATCAAAGAGGAGCAAGCCCTAAGTCCACCCATATCATTTTATGGTGGCCATATGTTGGTTTAATTCTGGTACCAGCAGTCAAGGGAATCATCAAACCCAGGCAGCAGACTTCATCATACAACATTGCAGTTTCAACTAACTTCCTTCGAGACATATTTTGAAAGTACCCGGCGCTGCTTGACAGTTTATCGATTTGTCTACATCTAGAAGGACAAGTGCCGTTTGAATCGATTTGTCTACATCTAGAAGGACAAGTGCCATTTGAATCGATTTCTTTCAATCTAGAAGGTCAAGTTCCGTATTTCCAGTATCAGAAGCTCTTTTTCCTGCGTCATGCCTGTTCATGGGAGCAGATGGAGATCAACGTTGAATCGTTTATCCTGAGAAAGCTGATCACATCCTGTTCTGCACCGTACTGACGTTGGGACATATAGAAGTTAAGTGGCCTGTTTGTTTATGTGAACTGTGCCCTTATGTTCTAGCTGTTAGTTGCTTATCCTTTACAGGACGTGGCAATCAACCCCAGCTTTTATTGGCTGTTTGTGATTTTTCTAGACAATTTTTTCATTCAGTAGTTTGCCATTGCTTTCTGAACGGTACGGCGCTTATACCATTGTTAAAAATCCACACAAAGCGATCTGCTACCAAACCGCCGGCAGCAGGTTTCGAACCTGGTATATCTGGATTATGAAACTGCGTTCATATCCATTAGGCCACAGACGCCGACTTGTCTAGCTGAGCCTTCTGAATTCTTTCACACTTTTTGCTATTTGTTTACATGTTAAATATTATTTGTATATGTATATTTATTTTCTGCGGGTCTGGATGGGTGGTGACTCCTATAGATCATACCACGTGACAGAGGTTTTCTATTGAGAGTGTTCTGTAGGGTATGCAAATTTCCTATAGTGAAATTTGCTAAGCGACTTTTGTTGCTATTTATATTAGTTGTGATGACATGTGTTAATGTTGTTATCGTTATTTTTCGCATTCTTTAGTTCTGTTTTGATTTGTTTGTATTTGTAGGTCTTCTCTTTTCTATTATTCAGTTCTTTACACAATTTTTGTTTATACATTGTGACGTCATTTGTTTGTTTACTTTTTCGAATTTTGTCATTCACATCCTTTGTGATATTTCCTTTTAGTTCTGCTGTTTATTTAGTTGACTTATGCGAATGTTTTCGTATTGACTCTGATCTTTGTTATTGTTTACATTGACTTTGATCTTTGTTATTGTTTACATTGTCTTTGTTCTTTGTTATTGTTTACATGGTTCTTGCGTAATCAGCTTTCAATATTGTTTATATGGTGCACTTATCATAACTAACTGGTGGTTTTTTGCTTACGCACTATTGTAGTGCAGTTGTGATAAATAGCTCATGGTTATGCACTGATTTGTGTAGTGCCCTGATGAGTAAGAAGTGACTTGTGATATTATTATACATTTGATAATACAAGTTTGGTGTCACAGACTTGTTTTCCACAGAGACTGGGATAAACATTGTGATTATACAAGCACTTTATTAAAGTCTTGTCACTATTAAGAGTGAAATACATTAATTAATTATTTCAGGTTTTGGACTCATATTTTAGACATTATGTCTACACTTGATTACTTTATTGTGCAAGGGAAAGCCCTTGGGATGACTGGAGATAAATTAGAAGAATTTGTGATGGGCGAATATTACAAAGCTCAGGAGGCTGAAGAGAAACGGTTAGAAAGAGAATTTGAGGAGAAAAATACGCAGTGGAAGGAAAAACAAAAGAAGATAGAAGCTGAAATTAAAAGTTTAGACAGAGAAGCTGAGGAGATAAAACAGGAGATGGAGCATAAAGAAAAACTCTTAGCTTTGGAGTGTAATACATTAAAGGGAACGATAAATGAGCTTCAGGATGAAAAGAAAGCTCTTACTAATGAGTTACAGCAGAGGAATTCTGAAAATACTGTATTAAAGAGTAAAGTGACGATGTTAATAGAAGATAATAAGAAATTCTATGACTCTTCTCTTAGTCAGAAAAAAGAGTTGGAAGATGAGATAAGCTCAATTAAAGATAAATATCTTTGTAAAGAACAGGCTCTTATTGGTGAGCTAGAGCAAGTCAAAATAGACTATGAGAAAGTAAAAGTTCAGGCCAGACAAGACAAGCAGTCTTATGAAGAAATAATTATAGAGTTAGAGAATGAGGTGATTTCATTAAAACAGTTGTTAGATAACCAGGTGGATAAAGTGAACTCTTCCACGCTTGATTTAAAACTACTGTGGAAGATTATAGAAACATTAGCTCTTCCTCAGGGGAATAAATTGAGACAATCTCAAATGAAAGAGAAAAAGGAATTTGAAGATGAGATGAGCTTTTCTAAATATGAACAATGGTTAGAAAGTGATATGAGCTTGGATCAATATGAGCAATATTGTAAAGAAAATGCTTGCACCGGAGACAATGAGATGGAAAATGAGAAATTAAAGATTGAGATTCAATCACTACAACTGGAGTTAACACAGTTGAGGGCGAAGTCAGAAAAAGATGAGAAAGTTGATGAACTTATGACTACTCATCATAGTGCTATGGAAGCACTCAAACGTGAACTTGTTCAGGAGAAGGCTAAGGTCTTAGAAATTACATCTCAAAATGAACAATTGAAAATAGATCTTAGAGATAGGATCACTAGAGAAAAGACTCTTACTTCCCAGCTACATGACATAAGGTTAGATTATAACAGTAAGGTTAAAACCAACGAGAGAGTATACAAAGCTGTTGCTAGAGAGAAAACTATTGCAGAAGCAGAAGTTACAAAACTTCGTAGAAGAGTTGACGGCTTATTAGATATTGTTTTGATCAATAAGATATTATCTGCTACCAAGGTCAATGAAGTTAGACATAAAACTGATGGTCGATATGTTAATGCAAAGAGTCAGCGACATGCACTCGATGCCAGCAGTAACATTAAACAATATGTCAAAAAATCGTTTCGTGGTAAATATGGTTTCCCACGTGATAACGATACTGCCTCTAATGGGAGTTGGCGTCAGGCCAACAAAAGTAATCATATTGTCAGTCCTTTACAGCAGGGTAACAACACTGAAAAATGTCATAATAAGGCTCCTCTAACGAATCGAGCATCGACTTCGCAGATTACTGATAAATTTATATCTGGGAATAAAACTTTTAGTATTAGTTCCCGAAATAAGAACGATTATGTTCGGAACAATGAGAACCCTATTATCCCTATTACTCATCATACTCAGCACAGACAGTGTGATGCTCCTTTCAAACACATTGCCAAAGGGAAAAATAAAAGCAATTTTGCTAAGAGAGATAATCATGATTGTGGATATTACCAAACTCGTCCATATCATAATAGTTCTTCTTCAAAGAACTGGAGGCAATTTGATGGTCCTCAACATTTTGATCCTAGTAACTATAAGAACTTTCATAAAGGTTATCAGCATTGTAATGATTGTTCTCCGGGACAACAAAAACCATCAAATAGATATTTTGTTCAAAAGAGAAATAGCAATCGCAACTATGCTAACTGGAGGTCAAATAAGATCAGTGGTCTTAATAGAGATAATAATTGTGATAAATCACAACATGACACTAATTAATTCTTCTGTCATATATATTTCCTGATATACAGTCCAATACTATAATGACATATTAGCATGTCTTTTCTCACTTTTGGGAATTATAACATTGTATCATGTAATTTTTTTTTTCTGTTACTGATTTGATCATAACAGAAGAAGGCTTAGGTAGCGATATACGGGCCAAAAGATCACATGGCCACATTTAGATATGGTATTTTTATGATTGTATTAAGAGATTTAACAGTTGTGTTAAAGATTTGTGTTATTGATATTTTCGCAGCACATCATTGAAGCCTGTGAGATTATGTACATTGTGGAACTTTGAAGTTATCAAGTCCTGTCCTAGCTTGGAGCGGATGATGTCCACATCTTCATGTATCGATATATTTATGTCTACGAGGAACAGCGCATGTATTTGTAATGATTAATAATGCATTACATATTGTACTATTTGTTGAATATGTGTAATATTATAGTGAGGTATATTTGTATATTACACCGCTGTTTCCACAACACTTCATTGTATAAATACTATGATAATATATTTAATTTCATAGATTTGTATGAGTATAATTTGACTTTCATTATGATGTTGCCATCACTATTGCGTGTGTTGGTGGCACCTTCCTGGAATATATACGCATATACTTAGATAAATTTTTTCTCTAAGGATCTGAGATATAATCTCAGTTTCGCTCCATGCGTTGAGCTAGCCTCATTGTTTAGGCAATATATCCGCGCATCATACGTGCGTTAGGAGCCTAGGGTTTTTTCCGGCTCCATGATTTTAAAAAAAATGTTTCATTTTTTTTCCCGGGAGGGTGCGGTAATGTTACGCACAGATCATTTTTTCTAAAGTCACTGTATGATCATTTTTTTCTCAAGACATTGTATGGTCATTTTTTGTTAAAGACATTGTATAATTAGATTGACTGAAATGTACACTTTAATTTTTTCGGTCAAAGCTACATAACTCTGGATATTGAGTTTATCATTTGATATGATGTTACCTCCTCTTGAGTCGAGACACGGTTCGGTCCATAGTTTTTTTTTAACGAAGTGTGACCATTCTCCTTATTTGGTAGTATCGGTCAACTGTTCCTGGAATGTCTGAAACCTGTGTTGAGGTCTCTGTTCATGTCCATATAAGGCGCGATCTAGTTAAATCTGTATCTCGAATGTTCCTAGATCGTCTTGTTTGATTGTCTATTCAAGTGTATAGGTTCTGCGCATGTCCGGACGCGGGGCGTCTGGGTAAGTTTCTTTATCTGAGACGATGGAAAATTGTGAAGCAGAGAAGACGCGTTCCGGCGTCTCTGTGATTTTGTTAGGGAATTAGGAGCCTTTTTGTGAGTTAGTTAGCTTGCAAGGTCCTTCCCTTGAGTATTCAAATCGCCTGGAGGCGTATGTTTTCTGTGGTGTGGATTTTCGAACGAAGGTAATACCTCATTTACATCCAATCTGTAACTTATCTTTAAGTTTGACAATGGTCGATCTCTGCTCACGTATGCTTTACAGAAAGGGAGGTACTTTTACTAGAAGTCACTCCCCAGGTATCTTCATACCTGAGATCTACATGTACACGGGTCATACTCAGCCCGTAGAACAGCTTTATGTTCCATGAACGTCGCTGTGTGTCGACGATTACTCCTACGTCAAGGTTAGACTTAGGAATGCTTGTAAAGGTCAGTTCGACCTGCACTCCTGGAATGCCATCCTCGTGCAACTTATGATCTGACTCATTTAGCACATCTGAACAGTAGGAGGATTTTTTGATGTACTTTGTATTTGGAGCCAACAATATAATTCCTTGGCGCCATATCATCATTTTGAGAATATGCCAATTGCATTGATGAACTATGTATGCTGATATTCGTGAATGTCATGACTTTGCTCTATTGTGAACTGGATGTAACGTACCTGTGCTTGTGGCGTCAGAAATAAATCATGGAAAAACGTCAAGAGCAGTTTACCCATTTATGACTTCACACGTTGTACCCTATATGCTGTAACTTTGTGAACTACATCACTATTATACACAGCAACAACAACAACACAAAAACCAGATAAGACACTCTACATCTTGAACTATAATACCAGGTGTCGATAGGGGAGGTACTGTGACGGGGCTAAAGATTTCCCAACGAAATTGGACTTATACCTATGACGTCCATAGTGGTCAGGTCTGCCATTATCATTTATGAAGCAACACGGTAGCGGCCTTATCATCAAAGAGGAGCAAGCCCTAAGTCCACCCTTATCACATCTTAAAAAAACGATAAGTAATTTTTATCTATTCGTGGTGAATCATTGATCCGGTTTAAGACCAGCCAATACGTGATCATTTTGTCCTGGAGCACATTAACCTACTTTTTTGATCTGCTCATCAGAAATTCTATGGCACAAATACATTAAGGCCCTGTGTAGGCATAAGGGGGCTCTGATTAGACAAAGAAATAATATGCTGTGACAAAATGTCATTCGCTCATTAACTTTTTCTTTCCATACATTTTCTAACCTTCCTTTTGATACTAATCTACCAGTAATTATCGTTTCGTTCTTTTTTTCATACCGACGGGTATACTTTCCCCCTTAGATAACAACAACCCATGTGTGAAACGTATGTGCATTAGCTTTCCACATTTTATTTTTGCTAAATTGAAAAAATATATATATATAAGTTTGAAATTAATTTTTGTACTGAATTCATTCACTTCATCACTTTCCATCAATCAAATTGCATAAGAAGAATATCAAAAGATAGATGTAAATAATAAATTATGTAATTGTACTCAACTGACTTATTAATTTTATATTGTTGAAGTTTGAGTTTTATTGAATTTGTTAATATCAAAGGTTGTTGTTCGTCCATCACAAGTGATGAAGACCACTCTGTTCATCCAATTATTAGGATGTTAGGATAGTCTATGAGTACGAAGGTGACTGATGAGCCCGATGCGGGCCTGGAAGGATCTCGGACAGTGTGGGCAGGGAATGTTTGCTTCATGTGAAGGTTTTGTTTCACGATCTTTTCTAGCTTGTCTCCGCTGTTCCGCTGCTGCTCTTCTGGATGATTCGCATGCCGCTGCACCTTTACGAAGAGATGTGCGCCAGGCAGTTCGGTCTTGC
Source organism: Oreohelix idahoensis (assembly GCA_024509875.1). Lineage (NCBI taxonomy): Eukaryota > Metazoa > Mollusca > Gastropoda > Stylommatophora > Oreohelicidae > Oreohelix > Oreohelix idahoensis. Next base: position 34,852 of record JAMPIV010006994.1, on the reverse strand, counting down.
GCAGCAGCTTCCCATGTGTCTGGGTTTATGTCAAAGGTTTTTAATGAAGCCTTAAGCGTGTCTTTGAAGCGCTTTTTCTGGCCACCATGGGAGCGTCTACCCTTCTGCATCTCACCATAAAAGAGTATCTTTGGCAGTCGATGGTCTGGCATGCGGACTACATGACCTGCCCAGCGAATCTGTGACTGCATCAGAATAGTATCGATGCTAGGGATACCAGCTCTGGCAAGAACGGCGGTATCTGGGATCTTGTCTTGCCATTTGATGTTCATTATCTTCCTGAGACAGACTGTATGGAAGTGGTTGAGCTTTTTTACGTGGCACCTGTATACAGTCCATGTTTCACATGCATAAAGCAGCACTGGAAGCACCGCAGCTCTGTATACCTTCAGCTTTGTCTGTAGACTAATGCCACTTCGATGCCAAACGTTGGTGTATAGTCTGCCAAATGTGCTGCTGGCTTTGGAGATCCTGGTGTTCACCTCATCATCAATGACGATGTTCTGGGATAGTGTACTACCAAGGTATGTGAACCTGTTCACAACATTCAGTTTCTCACCATTTACCTTGATGACTGGCTCAGTATAAATTGTGCCAGGAGCTGGTTGGTACATGATTTCTGTTTTCCCCGTGTTGATGGTAAGCCCAAAGTTGGAGCAGGCTTCGGAGAATCTATCAACGCTACGCTGCAGATCAGCCTCTGAGCCAGCACTGAGGGCACAATCGTCAGCAAACAGAAGATCCCTGATGGTGTGTGATTTGACCTTGGTTTTTGCTTGAAGCCTCCTAAGGTTAAACAATTTTCCATCAATACGATATCTGATGTCGATTCCTGTGTCCCCGTCTCTGAAAGCATCAGTCAGCATAGCAGAAAACATGATACTGAAAAGCGTCGGTGCAAGTACACACCCTTGTTTAACTCCATTTGAGACTGGGAAAGGCTCTGATAGCTCACCGTTTTCCTGAACTCTGGCCTGCATTCCATCATGCAGCTGCTGCACTATTGTGATAAATTTCTTTGGGCAGCCGTATTTTGCCATGATCTTCCATAGACCCTCTCTACTGACCGTGTCGAACGCCTTTGTCAAGTCGATGAAAGCTGTGTACAGGTCACAGTGCTGTTCTTGGCATTTTTCTTGAAGCTGTCTTGCAGCGAACACCATATCGGTGGTTCCACGTTCTTTCCGGAATCCACACTGACTTTCAGGTAGAAGACCTTTGTCAAGATGAGCCGTAAGGCGATTAAGAAGGATTCTGGCGAATATCTTCCCAGCGATTGATAGTAGTGAGATGCCTCGATGATTGTTACAGTCTTGGCGATTACCTTTACGTTTATAAAGATGTATAATTGACGCATCCTTGAGATTGTGTGGGATGGTTTCACTCTGCCACATTTGCTGGAAGATCATGTGAAGTTTCTCTATCAGAACTGTACCGCCATCTTTATAGACCTCAACAGGAATTGAATCGGAGCCAGGGGCCTTTCCACTAGAAAGTTGACGAATCGCTTTTTGAGTCTCCTCCAAAGTCGGTATATCATCTAGAGCTTCATTTATAGGAATTTGGGGCAGTCGGTTGATGGCTTCATCGTTAATAGATGATGGCTGGTTCAGAATATTATTAAAGTGTTCGATACAGCGTTGGAGAATTTTTTCCTTGTCTGTAATTAGTGTTTTTCCATCTGTATTAAGGAGGGGAAATGATCCTGATGATGTTGGACCATAGACCGCTTTGAGTGCATGGTAAAATTTTTTCAAGTCATGGCTGTCAGCCTTGGAGCTCATCTGCTTTATTACTCAGCCATGAATCCCGCATCTGGCGTAGTTTATGTTGGACGATTCTACGCATGTTGTTGAAAGCGTCTTTCTTGGATGTAGATTTTGGATCATTTAAATATGCTTTATGGAGATGGTGTTTCTCAGCCAACATCTGCTTTATATCATCTGAGTTCTCATCAAACCAGTCATTTTATTTCTTGATGGTGGGACCCAGGACCTCTGTAGCAGTGTTGTAGATCTGCTCGCTTAGAGCTGTCCTATTTGTTTTCGCACTTTGGCCGTCTAACGAGATAGATTTGAGACGGTCTTCTAGGGTGTCAGTGAATGACTGTTTAATTTTTGTCTTCTTTAGTTTGGTAATATCCAGCCTTTCTTGAGTTTTCTTTCCCTGAGGGCGCCTGGCAGGTTGGATACGAATTTTAAGTTTAGACACAATGAGGCGATGATCAGTCCAGCATTCGGCACCACACATGGACTTGGTCACCCGGACATCTTGCCTGTCCTTCTTCCTAACAATTACATAGTCAATTAGGTGCCAATGCTTCGAGCGAGGGTGCATCCAGGAGATCCTGTTGCGGATAGGAAGTCGAAAAATGGTGTTGGTGACAAGGAGGTTATGTTCTGCGCAAGTCTGGAGGAGAAGAAGTCCATTGCTGTTACAGCGACCCACGCCGTACTTTCCGATAGTGCCATTCCAGGAGATGTTATCTGAGCCTACTCTTGCATTAAAGTCACCAAGAATAATAAGCTTATCTGCTTTGGGAACTGATGCAATGACTGCATGTAGTTCTTCGTAAAACTTATCCTTGACGTCATCCTGGTTTGTCATAGTTGGTGCATACGCGCTAATGATGGTGGCATGTTTCCTTCCATAAAGCAGCGGGATCTTGACCGTCATGAGTCGGTCATTTATTCCCTTTGGGGGCTCGGCTAGCTTGCCAATAATTGCTGTTTTGATTGCAAATCCAACCCCTGCTTCTCGTCTTTCTTCAGTTTCTCTTCCGCTCCAATAGAATGTATAACCTGCACCCTTTTCGCAAAGTTGGCCCTCGCCTGCAAGTCGAGTTTCACTCAGTGCTGCTATGTCAATGTTGTATCTGGCCAGTTCTCTCCCAATCAGGGCAGTTCGCCTCTCGGGTCTGTTTGTGTTAAAGTCTTTGTCGAGTAGAGTGCGCACATTCCATGCGCCTAGAATGAGGGGGAAAAATCTGTCCTTTCTTTTTCTTATGTGTCGCCCGCTGAAGTAGGGTACCCACCAACCGCGGTAAGCTGGTTAGGTAATGGTGGAGCAGGCAATGTTTAGGGCACCTTTTCTAGCCCCTTCCTCATGCCATGGAGGTGAGCAGTGCTTTCCTAAAGAGGGCTGCTCAGTCACTCAGGGGGCTGCCGAATCCCACTGCTGCTCCGATCAGTGGAAGACGACCATATGGCCTGAGCCGCCTGTGTGTAGGTCTGCGACTACGACTGCCAGCGTACCCACGCCTGCCGCTTCGCCGCTCGCCCATCGCCACAGGACTTGTTGTGAGTGGATGGATGAGTGGATGAGTGGATGAAAGAGTGACTTGCGCAGTGATTTGGTTTAAAGTGAGGAAGAGTTGCGCAATTCGTCGACCTCACTCTCTCGCCTGGGTCCATCTTAATCCAGTGGCAAGACAAGTCAAGACGACTGGAGATGAAGTCAGGTGCAGTGGATGACCATGGCTTTCTACGTGCCTCGCCATGCTCCTTACGCTCCACAGCGCGTTGCTGGTAATCGCCGTCATGCCCGTTGAACCAACAGGTGGTTTCTTCCGCGCAGTCTACCGAATCCAGTCTTCGCATGCATGGGTAGGCAGACCCTAACTCACCGAAGGTTTATAACCAGTCGGCTACCCTCACCTAGTTTAGCCGGCCTGTCAAAGCTGTTTCCCGGGGGGTGTCCGCTGTCGCATGCTGACAGCTACGAGGAGCCACAGGTGAGAGCTGAATGCCAGGTTTGGACCAAAGGTGGTCGAGCTGCCCTGAAAAGGGCATGACAGCTCCTTAACCAGAGGTACTACCAATACCTGACATCCCAAACCCCCCAGGTTAGTTACATAGCAAAAGTGGCAACTTAGGGTCTGACTTTACTCTGAATACTTTCTGAAGCAAATACCTTCATTGGTGTGACTGTCCTGTGATACCAGTGCTAATTTTTTACACTGGGACAATACTCTTTCATACTGACTTCTTGCAGCTTGGTCTGAGAGATACTAACAGGAATTTTTTGATATTTGTTGATAGGATGTTGGTAGTTGGTTGGGGTGGGATATTATTAATTGTTTATGGGGGGGTAGGTATTATGGATTGGTGTGTTATTGTGTTTGTTATTTTGTGGAAAAGATTTTTTTAATAGGGGGGAAGTAATATATGGGTATGATTGAATTTAATAAATATTTTATATTAAATAGTGAAATAAAAAGTATAACATCAATACTTATAAAAACCTTTCGCTACCGCATCTGTATAAACTCATAAAAACCATGCATACAAAGATATCACTCAGTTTTTTTGTAGTTGCCATCCTTTTAATCCGGCAAGACTCTCTATATAGGAACCCAACCCTCCTGTTTACACTACTGCCAATTCTTGAGCAAATGTTACTACCTTTTCTAAACGCATCCTGTACTCTAAACTCTGGCCATTTTTCGTGGACCACTACGGCAGATCAAGAGAGATAACCGCTACATATGCCGACTGCTTCATGAGACAACTTCATCATGTTATAACAAAAAAATTGCTATAGAAGCCATCGCTGAATGAGCATTACAATGATTGATACATTCTTCCTTTAACTCTTTGACTCCAGACAACTCTCCGTACATTTGGCAAATAAACCAACAGTCATTGCACAAGGAGCAGTTGCAGCCAACGTGACTGGTTGTAGATTCAGCCGTGGTAATAAAGTTGGCGTGTGTGTGTCAGACAATACAGAGGGATCTTCCTCCTTAATTGTACTCAAGACTATCCGTACTACGATCCATCGTTGACCCTCACAATATGGCTTGATAAAGATGTACAGGTTCACCGCGCAGAGGTCATTGAGGTCGACCGTTAAACAGCAATCGTGTAAACAACGGTGTCGTGGGTGGTAAATTCTTGTCGCAATAGTCGACGTATCTTGAAACGAAAGTTGTAGGGATTTGTAGTAGCAACGTCAGATTTGACACCTGTGCCAAAACAACTTTCTGAGCGTTGTTTTTAGTCTTTCATGAATTAACATGGTGGAAAATAATTGGGAAGTCAAAGATTTAAAACGACCAACTGTAGTGATGGTCCCACGCTTCATACAGCGAAGCGAAAATACAATGAAAAAAAAAAACGTTAAGAGATTAATTAGAGTAGCTGATTTCCTTAACATACTTTTTTTTTTTTAACTTGGAAAGTTTAGGGAAGATTTTTGTCATATTGTCAGGTTTTCAGTCATAACCAAGTCAAATATTCATTTTAAAAGAGAGATATATCCTTAACTTTGTATTACGCTGCTTCATCTGTTTATCTACGGGTATATACATGTTGCATAACAGTGGCGGTTTTAGGCATACATAACCTAGTCGTTTGTCTAGTGCATTTCTTATTCAGACTTTTTTTTTTAAGTTGGAAAGTTCAGGGAAGGTTTTTGTCATATTGCCACGACTTGAGTCTGAGTCATAACGAAGTCAAATATTCATTTTGAAAGAGAATATCCTGAACTTTGCATTACGCTGGATTTGTTTATCTACGGGTATATCCCATAATTGTGTAAAGCGTTAAGAATAAAATGCAGGAATTTGTATACGCGATATTCGAGAATTACGAACGCGATATACATGCTGCATATCCAGTGGCGGTTTTAAACATAAATAACATAGTTTTTTTTTATATCTGGGATCTTCCTTCTTTTAATAGCCTAGCGAACAAAAATATGCGTGTCTGTACAACAGGATATTATTTAAAAGAGGCCTAGCAAGTTTACGCTTGCCTAGGACTTGTCACGCGTGGCTAGGTACAATCTGAAACCGCCACTGTGAACAAATCTAGGAAGGACTGTTTGAATTTTTAACAACCTCAGTTAGCCAACTTTTTAATTAAGTACCGAAGCTGAATGATGTCGACCATAAAATTAGGGAAGAGAAAAAACTATATCTGTTTAGAATCCAGAAATTTAAGGCGATAATTATAATCCTAAAGAACCTGTCAGAGATATGCAGGTCTACCCACTGCTATTTGCTTCTCTTTAAGCATAACGCTACATTATATGTTCTGATCCAAAGTGGCACACTGTTACTGTTAAATAAAAAATGTATGAAAGACTGAGGAATAAACGTTACTTATGTGGCCTCTCGCAGTTAATGGTACTAGGATCGAAAAACAGTGGCGTTACGCTATATTCAAACCCAGCTGTTAATGGGTACCTGATTCTGCTCCTGAGTTATGGAAGGAAAAGGCAGCGAGGAAAGGAACTGGTCACCACTCCTCTCAAAGCTGGACCTAGTGTAGTGACGGTTCTAACGATTCACTCCTGTACGGCAGCATCTGTACTACATTTATGTGAATTATAATATCTTCTTCTTCCTCGTTCGTCCTGAAAAGGACGGTGGTTGCGTTGTGTCTGTTTACGCCTAAGCTGTGATATTTGCACCTTTCGGTCGACACATCCGACTTCTGCGCGGTATTTTTTAGGACCGGGTTTGCCTTCCCATTGCGACCCGCACTCGCTCAGCCAGACTGCACTGCTGCAGACTGTTTCCAGGACCACCACGTGGAGGTGGAGTGCGGTCTTGACCAGCTCTGGTTCGCTGGTCCTGACGCAGGCAGTCAAGCTATGAGTCGCTGACTGCGATCACTATTGCTGCGTCTTGAGGTCCCAATTATAATATCTTAAAATGATCAATTCATGAGTTCCTGTACGTCAGCTACCGATGTTGGAAGTTGTCAGAATAAAGTACAAAACAAGAAGAAACAAGTCTGCTGCTTCCATAAAGTTCCAGGTCAGAATTATAATCCAACAGAACTTGTTCTACAATCACTGTCAGAGACGTATATGTCTGCTCATGATATATGATTCTCTTCGAATACATTCATTCCAACATGTGACACACATCAGGGAGTGTTTTCTCTTATTTTAAAAGTGTTATGTTTTCCACTTAGTTCTCACTTTCTTTCCCTTCTGTTTTTTTGTTCGTCTGTCCCTGACGAAGGCCTTGTGGCCGCAACGTAGGTTTTTTTGTGTCCTTTCTCCGAGTAAGACGTATTAAAATTTGTTTGTTTGTTCTTTTTTTTTTCATTCTACCGTTTGAACACATCCCACAATTCTCTGCTTATTAATTTATCTCTTCTCGTTTCTGTTGCAGAATGGCAAAGACTTGTCCAATATACTTTCCCATTTGAGCACCCACACCCAAGCGGGTATGTTCGCTTTCAAATATCTCCACCTTCTGTTCTAAAATTATACATATTATTGTTACTGTTGTTCAGAATCGACATCCTTTTCTCCGGGCAAACCAATAGGAGCTCAGTCTCCCTCAGCAAACGTCGAAGGGTATGAATGCTGTTTCTGTTGCGCGCTGTTTGTATATACGTCGAAAGCATCCTCTCTTAAGTTCACCCCTGCCAGTCTTGCGTCTTATGCCGAACTCTAACAATCTTAGCCTTAATGATTCACCGATTGCAGTGTCATTCTCTAATAGGCGATCATTAATTGTCTTCGGTATCTCTCTCTTGTCCATATCTAATGCACTTACTAATTGTGCACTTGAAGCTAGTCTATCAGCTCTTTTATTGCTGCGTACCCCATGCATGACCTGGACAGTAGGTCCATACCAGCTCTTGAAGACTTGAGATATGAGGGAAATAAGTAGATTATGTTTATGATTATTCACGTTAGTGAACAGGGAACGCAGAGATATGGTAATTCAGGAGATACGAGGAGCTGAGAATGATAAAAGAATGCTAAAAGCGGTGCAGCAGGCCCAACAAGGCCAATAGATTACATGGGAAGGAGCACTGCAAAGGTCCTTGACATGGAATGATATATGGCATATAGCACATTTAGACGCAGCTTCATTATCAGATCAATGTATGACCTCCTGCCATCGTCCGCAAACCTTGTGAGATGGAGAAAGTCTGATGATACTCAGTGCCTCCTGTGCCATGACAGGCAGACACTTGAACATGTTCTCTCAGCTTGCAAGGTGTCATTAGGGCAAGGAAAAGGCGATACACATGACGCCTTAACAAAGTACTAAATGAGCTGGCTGCTACAGTAGATCTGGCAAGGGTGAAGGCGAACAGCAAAGTCAGACCGAGCACTGAAAATACATACTTTCTGAGAGCAGGAAAGTCAGCACATCCCAAACCAAGTAAATCAAGTTGCAGATTACCACTTCTTCTTGACTGTGCAAATGACTGGGAGATGGCAGAAGACATACCTGGGATAGAGGCATATCCAGAGAGTATCAGAAGATCTCGAAGACGGCCATATATAGTGCTGCATTCTTCATCATCGCACCAGATTATAATGATTAAGCTGACCGTGCCATTTGAATCCAGATTGAACGAGCAACACTCGTTTGTCGTGAGAAATTCTAATCCACATATATAAATTAAAAGTAAATGTAAAGCCTAACAAATAAATTCTATAAAAGGAAGAAGAATGGTAAAGAACAGTGCTGTCACAATGACAGTACTCGAAATCCCCTTTGTTTTATGCTTCGTCTGCAAATTGTAACGTTTCCACGTTAAATATAAGCCACTGCATAATACAAGCGTTTCCACAACACATTAAAACGGGTATTGCATTTCTAAGAAAAACATTGAGAGGCACACTGCGTAATGACCTAAATAATTACACTACGAATGGACAGATGGAAAGAAGGGAGGGCTGAAAATCAGGAACGCATGCAACACTAAACACGCGTCTCGCTATTAATGCCACCCCCAACAAGCGTAACGCGATATACAATTACTACTATCACGCGTGTAAGGCCACATGCACTAACTTTTTTTTTTCAGACGGACAGTGATAAAAACACTACCCTTCCCAGAGTTAGGTTTTAAAAACCTGAAAAACGCTTATTAGGAAAGATGACATTAGATGGGTTTACGTTTGAAAACATGACAGTACCCAGACACCACATGGGGATTGAAGTGAACAGGAGGTGGTAGAAAATGCACATTTTGAACGCAGCCACCTAGCTCCCTTAAATTGAGATATTTGGATTCCTTAGGGCTTGCTGACACAGAATATGTTAAGTGTTACGCAAATAGTCCAGGAATTAATAAATTATAGGCAAAAGAAAATAATGAGGGTGTCAGACAACCTAAAAAACTCGGAGTCGCTCAGTGGCAGAATTTTAAACCACCATTGTACGGAAATAGGCCACAAGTTACATTTGAATTGATTGGATGGAATGATATGTAAGGCTAAACACGATTAGTCGGACTATAAATGCTATCTTTTGTTGTCAAGGGAGACGGAAGTAAGAGTACTTTTTTTCAAACGATTGGGTAGAGATGGCCTGATTGGTTAGGTCTGTTAATATAGTTAATTGATAGCGTTAGTTCGAGACCACTAGTTCAAATAAGCTTGATAAAGCAACAGTGCGTTGAAGCCAGCTCATATTTTTGCTAAATAAAAGCCTGGAACATAAGCAGATGGGAATTTGTGCCAGTATTTGTGCCTACATTCAGTGCTAGTCAACGTATCTGTGTTTATTTCCTTGAATTTTGGTAGGTTGAAATATTTGATCTCTTTTTAATGAAAATTGAATGTACATTGATAATTTATGTCTGTATATATGTGCAGTTCAGTAGCGAACATGAGACAAGGCCTATATCTATATATATATTGCTCCAACCTGAACAGAAGGTGTCGGAGAAAAGTCAAACTACATGGAATTACCACATAGTATACTGACACCTACCTTATGATATGGAAGGACTTATAGCTGAAAGTGCAGAGGCGTAGTAACCATTAAGGAGGTTAATACTGGAGTAAGCTGCTTCAGAAGAAGATAGCAGTTAAACTAAAGCTCTGAACTCTGTGTTTGTGATGTATTGTGCTCAGTCTAGCCAGATAGTATAAATTAGTTCTGAAGTAGAAGGTACATCCTTCTTGTTTCAGGGACTGTGGTCCTAGTTATTGAAGCCGCACCTGGTCTGAGCGTTTGCTGAATCCAGAGGCTACAACATACTCTTGGGTCCCTATAGTAACCAGTGAGGTGTCTTCAGAAACAGTGAATAGTCGAGCAGAGGAGTCCTTGCCTGCCGCCATCACGAAAGTTAAGCCCACTGTGGCCAAAAAGAGCTCAACACTATGTACCCCTCGTAAATGACACTAACTTAATTAAAGAGGGGCAATTAATTGTTTTAATGTTCGGAACTGAGACCATCTCCAATACTAGTTCCAAACATACACAAGCACATGCAGTCATGATGTCTAATAAGAATCTATCTTGAAGAACAAAACCAGTATTACCTCATATTACCACATCACAACTCACACACATAGAATACTAATATTGTATGTCAATGCAAAGACCACATTTATATCTGTGTACATAATATTTGAAATTACATGTTATTATATTGCCTGGTTCACTGTGTAGTTGAATCAGGATCACTATTGTAGAGAAAATCAATACATATGTACATATCTGAAATTTATCATTGAATCTTTTAAGATAGTCTTCTAGAGTGTTGACTGTTTGTGAGTGTCACAGTATTGTCAAGTGTGGTGGAATAATTAAATTGTTTATCTGTTGTTGTTGTGGTGACTTACACTTCATCATTTGCATAACCCTAGACATATAACGTTGCCAACACAATATTCCAGAATAATTCTGACTGAGATATAAATATGTGGCAGTAAGTAAGGTTATCTGTAAAACACTACACATATTAGATACAGATACCTTCACAGCTGATCTCAGTCAGTACACTAAGTCCCTATAAATATTTATATCATCCCACTTTACCACATCGTTGAAAGTGGCCAAGTATAATGATCTGGCTGCGGACTTGAGACGGATGGGTTCATTGCAAGGGTAAAGGCTGTTGTGGTGGGTGCAGGGCCGGCTCTACCGACGGCTCAACACGTGCATTTGCACGGGGCGGCAAGCTTTGGGGGGCGGCAAAAAATCTTTTTACTTATTTTTCCAATCCCGCCAAAATATTCCGCCTGGGAGCATCCTGGCGTAATGGTTACCACACTGTGCTAGTGATCAGGTGTTCAAGCCCGGGCGCAGGCATTTGTAAGAGTGTCATCGACCGGGATTTTGACTGAATAACCTGAACGGCCCCAGAAATAAACCCTCTGTGGATGGTGTCGCGGAGTGTTTGAAGGTTTCGTCTAGATTATTTTAAAATTCCTTACTTTTCTATTCCTTCACATTTTGTGTTTTCTCTACGAAATATTTGCACCTGCGATCTGTTCTGTAGCTGTTTTTCAAGTCTTCACTAATAGTTCTGCCAAACGATCCTAATGATAGCTTCTCCTCCTACAAAGGCAGTAAAAGGTATTTCTTTATAGACGTCAGTACAATTTATTGGCTTGGTCGAAACCACAGTTGTTCCAAGAGGATTATATTTCCATGTTCAGTGGTCAAGTGAAGACCGCCACGATAAATCTTCCTGCATGGCTGAACGGGAGACGGGAATTAATTAACTTGGCGTGGGAATCAGGAGTTTATTGTTTTATCGACTGTTCTATGTTGGCGGTTCGAATGTTTCAGTTGGTTTTGGAGTGTGCATTCAAGGAAGTTACAGTGATAAATAAGTTTTTTTAACGTTTTATGGAAATGAGTACAGTGCTTCAGCCTCCATTCATTACTAAATAATACATTTTATTGTTGGGTGTATTAAAACAGTTTTAATATTCAAATAGATATAATGTCCGATAAAAGGAAAAAAACTATCAGGTGCTGAATATCGGAAACTGGAAAAAAGAACGCGATATTAAAAAACATAGCGGGGCTTTACATAAATATATAAAAACTGAAACAGCTGATGTAGGACAGAAGAAAATAAGCAAATGTACCGAAACAAATGATTCTGAGCTCATGGCAAGTACTTCTAACTCGGACCCCAGTAACGTAGATATTACTAACAATGTCGAAAATGAGACTGATTTGACTGTTTCCAATTCCAGAGATTTAAGTGATGAACTTAAGAGGTACACTGATCCGGCAAGATGGAGTCATTCTTTAAGCGATACCGAAAGACTGGAAATCGTAAAAAAAGGCCTGCCAGAGAGACCAAAAAATGAGTTCGTTTTTCCGCGCAGCTCTAATGGTCGGAAATTTTCACTACATTTTTACACTAGGGAGCTAAGCAATGGAGAACATATTAATCGATCATGATTAGTGTATTCAAAAGAAAAAGATTCTGTATTTTGTTTCTGCTGTAAGTTGTTTCCCTGTAATAAAATGTCACTCACTACTGATGGCTATAATGATTGGGGTCATTTGTATGTGTATCTTAATGAACACGAAAATTCTAAAAACCACTTGGAGTCCCATACAAAGTGGATTGAATTATCGTCCAGGCTTAAATCAGTACAGACAATTGATTCAATGCAACAAAAGTTATTAAATTTAGAAGTTAGACACTGGAGGAGCATAATAGAACGCCTAATTGCTATTGTCCAGTTATTGAGCCAACAATGCTTGCCATTTCATGGAACATCTGATAAATTATATGACCCTAACAATGGACATTTCTTAAAGCTTCTTGAACTGATTGCCAGATTTGATAGTGTTATATGTGAACATTTAATGAGAGTAGATCGTGGATTGACCCAACATTACCTTGGGAAAAACATTCAAAATGAATTAATTGCTCTTCTCTCTGGAACCATAAAAAAAGAAATAATTTCTATGGTGGAGAAAGCTAAATATTATAGCATAGTTGCAGACTGTACTCCCGATGTAAGTCACATTGAACAATTAACACTAATTGTAAGATTTGTTAATACGAATCCAGATGATATCAACATTCAAGAGCATTTTCTTGGTTTCATTGCTGTAGAAGCCACTACAGGCTCAGCGTTAACCGAATGCATTCTAAGAAAATCTTCAGACATGGATATTCCAATCGCAAACATGCGTGGCCAGGGTTATGACAATGGATCAAATATGAAAGGAAAACATTCAGGAGTTCAACAACGTATTAGGGACTTGAACCCGAGAGCTTTTTATATCCTTTGCTGTTCTCATTCTCTCAACTTGGTGGTCAATGATGCCGCGATGTCATCTAGAGAAGGGGTTTTATTTTTTGAAACGGTTCAGAAATTGTATGTGTTTTTCTCAACACTGCGTTGGACATATTACAACTCTAACGCCCAAGCCACTAAGTACAACTCGCTGGGAATCTAGAATCGAGGCCATTCGTCCTTTAAGATATTATATTGAGGAATTTTATGATGCATTGATAGAAATTGCTGATGACGAGTCAGTAGACAAAATGGCGAGACATGAAGCTGAAACCCTTGCCCTAAAACTCAGAGATTTTTAATTTTTATGTTGTCTGGTTATATGGCACTATGTTTCAAACGAAATTAATGTTGCTAGTAAACTGTTGCAAAACATAAAAATGGAATTGACTAGTGCCATAACAACTTTGAGAAATGTTCTCCAGAGCCTTAAGAATCTCAGAAATGATGAATCATTTCAAAATTTTCTTGTTGATGCTACAACATTAGCTGAGAAAGTTGAAGCTGATCCTGATTTGATACCAACGTTTGAATGTACTAGAGTGCGTCGGCAGAAAAAGGAACACAACTATGAAGCAAGAGATGAACCTATTTTAGATCCCAAAACTAAATTCAAAATTGAATTTTTCTTTTTTATTATTGATGTTGCAACTAATTCTGTTGAAGAAAGGTTCGAGCAATTGAAACATCACAGTTCACATTTTTCATTTTCATATAACATCCCTAAATGGAAATCTGAGATGACAAATGAGCTCTTAAACAAATGTAGAAACCTAGAAAGCATTTTAACACATCAAGAAAATAGAGACATTGATGCCATTGAGCTATGTGATGAACTGAAAGTAGTATCCAAATTAGTACCAGAAAATACTCCACCAATTGAAGTTCTTCGTTACATTATTGAAAATAACATTGCTCCGAATGTCGCTATAGCCTTAAGAATACAAGGTATTACTAACTTTGCCGGTAACGGTAGCAAGTGGTGAGCGTAGTTTTTCAAAACTGAAGCTTATTAAAACTTATTTACGCTCAAAACTGGCCGAAACTAGATTGGAAGGACTTGCCATGATTTCAATTGAACAATGAAATCGGTCAAAAATTAGACTACGCAGACCTTATTTCTGCTTTTGCAAATGTGGCAGTTAGAGAACGAGTTACAGTCAAAGGGAAGGAATAAGGAGAGTTAGAAATGGGACGGTTCAGATAGAGTACAAAAAGGGGATGCGCGAACAATGTTGTGCAGGACAGAGGTGAACGGTATTTTAGTGAATGCACGCTTTTCTCAGCGGGCAGTCCAGAAGGCGTGAGTCAGTGTGCAGATGGCACGTACGCTAGGAGCCATGTTGAAGGCAGTATTCAGATAGTTTAAAGGATGAATATTTCATGGATAAGAAAGTAGTTTGGGTAATGATTAACCCGAATTATTGAATAGGAGAAATTCTTGTCTAGAAGGAGAAAACGGTGTGAGTTAGTTATTATTCAGAAAGGAAGAGGTACGTAGGGTGAACTTTATTTCATTTAGACAGTAGTCCTGTTCTTCAGTGTTGCAAGGGAAAACAACATCCCCGGAGAGGCCCGGTCTACCAATAGATAACCTGAACACTGAGATGATAGATAACAATAGACATAAGAAACTATAAGGAAGAAACAACAGAACTAGAGACTATAACACCTGCATGATCACTGATGGTTAAAAGGTCATAAGGTGTAGATTCGATACTGAGCGAGAGAGAGTGAGGAAAGAAAGAACTTACATATTGTATATTCTATGATGGACCAAATGTGGAGGTCAGAGCAGACAGCAATGATCTTTTCATTATGTAAATAAAAACTATTTCAACTTGACTATGTCGTGATGTGCTGTGGAAACCTGATGTCGACGCATGTCACACATATTATGATTTTGGTGCCGTAACCAACCTCTAACAGCAGCACACACACATTGTTTCTAAAACAGGAGTTCAACAACTATGCTTTATGCTGTCATCTCTCCTCGCTTCAGGCAGAAGACATAGATACGTTTGACGCTGTAACAGACTTCAAAAACCACAGACGGCAGAGTACAACGAAGAAAAAGTCATATTTACGTTTTTATAACATGGAAAAAAAACAGAGTGACAACAGTGTAAGTTGTAAACACAGAACAAAGTGAACAGTATCGGAACCAGCCAAGCAGAAACGTCGGTCCGAAAAACCAAGTCAGAATTTTCTTCTTTCAAATCGACCAACACGAGAATAAGTTGCCACAACAAGGCAAAGTACACTACACATTATACAATTCAAGAGCCGAGACCAACCTCAGCCAGCATTGAAATCAGTCATTCACCAAGACAAAGTACAACACACGCACTGGTTGATGACAGACTTCAAGAACCACAGACGGCAGAACAACGCAGAATTGCAGTTTTACAGCATACGAAGAAAAACAGGACAGTCAAAGTATAAACAGAAGCTGACAGGTTGCGAACTGGTCAACCGAAGACGCCAGCTCAGAAATCAGGTCAAGATTTTTTTTCTTCACGCCTTCTGCACGAGAGAGGTCGCAAAGACAAAGCGGGTACAATATTCACAAGTTCTGTAACGTCAAGTCAGAAAAAAAATTGTTTTCATTCAAATCTTTTAGCACGGGGACACTCATCACAGCAGACGACAGGTCGTCGTGCTTCGCGCAAGTAGTCTTAAGACAGGTTTGTGTGTAGCAAAACAGTGTGTAGTCCGGATGGTATAAAAATATAACAATAGTGTTTGTGAAAAAAAAGAAAAGTCGGTCACGCGCGGGCAATATCGCGACAAACGAGTACTCCAACGAAGACGTCTTAATTAATTAGTTTAATTAGACATTGTTGTATTATTATTCTTGTCTTATTAATTAGACATTATAGTAATATTATTGTTATTAATATTATTACTGTTGTTTAATTACTAGTATTATCATTATTATTAGTATTGTAGTCTCACTAATATTGAATTATAACAGTGTATGCATACAATTTTTTTTTGTAACCATAACATTGTTTTTTTTTTCAGGAAACCCAAGACTAATAGAACAATTTCCATTCATTTTCAGGTGCAAGTTAGTTTAAGTTAACCGTAGAAATAAGTAATTATTTTTCAGATTGTGATGATGGCACAGGCCGAACAGACACAGTATAACATGCAAGACAGTCAGACTTTGGCCCTCATAAAGACGATTACCGACACGTTAGCAAAAGTAGACAACAGTGCTAAGTACGCAAATATAAAAGGTAATGTAGATTTATTTTCAGGTGACCCACATGCATGCCGTAAGTGGCTTACAGATATTGACAAATATGCAATGTCAATAATTGCAGATGAATTGGAAAAAGTTAAAATTGCGATTTTTTCATCTGTTGATCTGATCACAGACTCTATCAGAAGGCGATTAGACACATTACTTAATGGAAGAGATCTTCAATCAGAGTCTAAATCATACGATACGAAGGGGAAAGGGCATTGTCACACTTGTGATGGAGAACATAATGACAAAAATAAAATCCTAGAAACAGCTGCTGTACGAGCACACTGGAACACACTTAATAAAAGAAGAATAAGAATGGCGGTCAGGAATTTTATGGGAGAAATTAGAAAAGGGAAGCCCATAGAAATAAATAACGTCAACATAGAAAACCAACAGAAGTGCCACATAAGAACACAGAACGGTTGGGAAATGAAGGTAGAACCGCTAGGAGTGTGGAGAAACATAATAGGATCTGGTCAGCAAAATATTACAATAAAGGAAGAAGGTAATAGGAATAGACCATGGACAAGTCAGGTTAGGACAACAGTCCAGAAA
Source organism: Oreohelix idahoensis (assembly GCA_024509875.1). Lineage (NCBI taxonomy): Eukaryota > Metazoa > Mollusca > Gastropoda > Stylommatophora > Oreohelicidae > Oreohelix > Oreohelix idahoensis. Next base: position 18,051 of record JAMPIV010006994.1, on the reverse strand, counting down.
CAGGAAAACATACAGAGAGACAGGGTCAGCGTTGGTACACAAGAACCATAAATAAATGAAACAAAGATGATTAGTGCCGGAACACAAACTGAGATTGATATTGTACCGTCACACTTGGGGCCAGCACACAATGAGACAGACGTCATGAGAGAAAATGAAACATTGTCACATGGGTTAGACAATACGAGAAAGTCTAAGATTCCACTCAGTGTAAAAAGGAACCAACAAACGGCTAAAGTAGTGATACCACAGCATAGGGATAGCATCGAGGTAAACAATAAGAAGGATGAACCTATGCAGTCGACCAGAGAAAAAAGTCGACAGACAGTTAATGAAGCAGAATATAGCAGTAGACGGAGATGGTCGTCAGAATTGGTGTCGACTGACTCAGACAGTGTAGGATCTGACGAGAGTGACGGTAGTCACAGACACAAAAGTACTTATAGAAGAGGAGAGAATAGTAGAAGAAGTAAGGAAGAAGGGAGCAAATGTGGAGATAGTAGTAGAGAAAGGGAGTTGTCAGTATACAATCTGGAGAAAATAATAGCGGACAATGCAGAAATGTGGATGCGACATGCAGCGACAATCACGCAGACTGAATGGAGGGAGGCGTATAATCGACAAATTGAAGACTCGGAGAAAAGAAAGACGAAACAGGAGGGTGTAAGTACAGTACAAGAAAAGTACCAGCTTGACATAGAATCAGAATTCGATTCGTCAAGTGGGGAGGATAGAGTTATGGGCCCCGACGAAATTGGATACAGGTCAGATGAGCTCGAGCATATAACGGACGACGAAGGTCGTAGAATTTATTGGCCGAAAAATGAGAATAGTGATCTTGGACGTATAAATCAGATAAAGACGGAGAACATTACCAAAAAGGTTGAGCCAAATGTTGTTCTATGGCGCTCGGAGAGGTCTAAGTTCTTGGAAAAATTGAGAAAGAATCAGATTAAAGCGGATGAACCAAATATCGACGAGGTGAAGAAGGTAATAGAAGCCACCATAAAGCGGCCTGATTTTAACTTCTCAAGAAGCATGGTGTGGAGAGTGCTAGAGGGAAAATATCATACAAACTTTCCACAAACAAGAATTGAAATTGATACGGTTCTGACGGAAATGATAGATGATGCAAACAGGAAAAGGTGGATAGAAAAGGCAGAGCAGGCAAATTGAAGAAAGAGAGATTTTTTGCGGCAGTAGCCGCGAGTCTTATGAAGATTTTGGGGAAGAAATGCATATTTTTTTTTCTCTCCTTAATACAGGAAGAGAAAAAATGTGTTGAGAACGTTTTCCAGGGAGGGAACGAAAAACATATTTAAAAAAACCGTTAAGTGCGGCGTTTTGCCAGACTACAAATGTGAGTCTATGGAGGTAAACCCTCCACCCAACATATACAGTAGAAATATTAGACATGGAGAGAACAGTGTTGTGGAGAAGGAAAAAGGAGATAGCACCAAGAGAAGTTCCAGGGAAAGGGAACGAAAAACATATAAAAACGTTAAGTGCGGTGTTTTATCAGACTACACATGTGAGTCTATTGAGGATAACCCTCACCGAACCATATATAACAGAAATTCACACACACTAGGATACAGTGTTGTGATGAAAAGGAAGTTCAAGTGACAGGTCAGCAGCAGAAAAAACACGCAAGTAGGTCATAGCGACAACGCGGTTTTAAGATGCCTAGACCTAAGAAGTTGCAAAAATTTCCGCGTAGTAGACCAAAGACAGAAGTCTAGTTAGTAAAGGGTTGGGGACGGAAGTATGGGCAATTTCAGTGTTTGCCATTGGATAGTAAATGGCTCACGCCAATCATGAACTATGTATATAGGGAGACATGACAGAAGACATGTTTGGCTTTATACGAGAGAACATGAAGGCCAGACAGTTTCACACCCCAGGTGTGTTGGTGACAGAAGATAAATACTATATGAGAGGGTTTACGTGTATGACAATAGGAGTGACTGGGTGAGTAAAAGGAAATAAACTTTGTATGGACATGTACACAGTTGGCAGAATGTGAGTGAGAAAGACAAGGGTTAAGAACAGTCATAAATGTGACGAGGAAAGGTCACTTAAGAAAAGTGACGGGAAAAGAGTTATTCCTCAGCTTTGTTATGATAATATGTTGTAATGTAAGAAAATAATGACATGTTATGAGAAAAAAATAATAATGACCACTAAGAAAGTGGAATGTATAACATGTCAAATGTATGTTTTTTGAAATCATGTAACGTGAGCAGATAGGAGAAAAAGCAAAGATAAGTGGTCATAAATGGGAACGAGATGTTGATAAATGTACGTTCTCAGTAAAATTTAATTGTGTTATGTAAAGGGAAATTGTCCTTTGGCACAGATAAGAATTGGTAATGTGCTGAGCTAGGGTTGTAACAGCACATTGCAAAAGATTTTTTTTATAGGACAAGTACAATAATAATGGCTCGTACAGTCATTAAAATAAATTTTTTCTCCTACGGATAAATAATTTACTTTTAAGGGAGAAAGGGAGATAATGTGGCAGTTAGAGAACGAGTTACAGTCAAAGGGAAGGAATAAGGAGAGTTAGAAATGGGACGGTTCAGATAGAGTACAAAAAGGGGATGCGCGAACAATGTTGCGCAGGACAGAGGTGAACGGTATTTTAGTGAATGCACGCTTTTCTCAGCGGGCAGTCCAGAAGGCGTGAGTCAGTGTGCAGATGGCACGTACGCTAGGAGCCATGTTGAAGGCAGTATTCAGATAGTTTAAAGGATGAATATTTCATGGATAAGAAAGTAGTTTGGGTAATGATTAACCCGAATTATTGAATAGGAGAAATTCTTGTCTAGAAGGAGAAAACGGTGTGAGTTAGTTATTATTCAGAAAGGAAGAGGTACGTAGGGTGAACTTTATTTCATTTAGACAGTAGTCCTGTTCTTCAGTGTTGCAAGGAAAAACAACATCCTCAGAGAGGCCCGGTCTACCAATAGATAACCTGAACACTGAGATGATAGATAACAATAGACATAAGAAACTATAAGGAAGAAACAACAGAACTAGAGACTAGAACACCTGCATGATCACTGATGGTTAAAAGGTCATAAAGTGTAGATTCGATACTGAGCGAGAGAGAGTGAGGAAAGAAAGAACTTACATATTGTATATTCTATGATGGACCAAATGTGGAGGTCATAGCAGACAGCAATGATCCTTTCATATGTATATAAACACTATTCAAATTACCATGGCGTTATCGCATCACGTGCTGTGTGTGTGTGACTGTGTGGTATACAGCATAGTATAGCTAACCACAGAGGTAAACGAACCTGGACAGACATTGTCATATAATAGGATTCATAATAATACCAGGGCTGCCACACAAATATAAAAGCAAGAAAAGTGTTTTTTTAAGCAGTATATACTTCAAACAATATAAATTCAAATAATGTGAAAATAGTGCTAAAAACTATAACATGTACATACTATAGTTAAGTGTTTGTGACTCAGCAGTTCATCGTTCCACATGAGAAGAGCATGCCCTATATGTAAGTAATGTAACTACATTTATTTCATATAATTATGACTATACAGTATTTTCATCAATTTGTCAATACATTATTATTAATGGTACTATTTAAAATTAGGCTAATGGTCATGAAATTAATGTTGAAGCTTGTTTAATAACATAATGGTTTCAAAAATTTAAAACGTTAATTTGAGGTTGGGCTGGGGCGGCAAGGTATGGTATTGCACGGGGCGGCAAAATTCCTAGGGCCGGCCCTGGGTGGGTGCAAGAGTTCTCACGGCTGCCTCAGAGTATGATCTACTGAAACTGTTGGGGTTGAGGGGACAGTCAAGAACAAGGGCACTTAAGAGGCTCAGCGAAACTGCGGAAAAGGCATCACCCTGGCTGTGAACCAACCACAACGGGCTATGGAACTCGAGACAGCAATTTGTTTTCAATATAGGGGTTACTTTCACTATTGCCTCCAGTTGGCAGAAAATAGGAGTGAATTTGAAAGCTGCAACCAAGGTTGAGTGGGTTCAATTCTCCGCACTAGACAACAGGAGGCTGACACTTGGGAGTCATGACCTAAGTGGGCCCGCCCCCCTTAGAGTGTAAAGGAGATAATGTGACGAAACACTTAATCGACGGGAGGATATTCTGATGATCAGATTACCTCCAGTTGTATCGCTCTGTATAGTTTCCTATCATCTCAACGTTTACTCACAAAACTGAGGTCAACAATAACAGCTGTCGTTCATCATTGCCATCAACTTTACCATAACAGCGGCAGCAACATCAACATAAATTAAAGCAACATCAACAAGATATTAGCACACCTAGTAACCGTGAGATGTTAAACATAATAAATGTAATGATGTCACCATGATACAACGTTAAAATATCTCCAAAATTAACGATGAAATGTAGGGTTAAAAATAATGCGTAAGATACTAGGAGGCATGCTCGCCCACGCCAGCCCTTCCCACCGCCACCATTCAAATTATCTAGTTAGACATGCAGACGGAACGTTTACCCTTTGTAGACGGGAGAGAACGGAGGACACAAAAAAAGGAAAAATATGACTGAACACGTGTTTGAAGTTCGAACGGCAAAAAGACGCAAAAGAGGGGGGGGGGGGGTGGGGGGGGGGGCGAGGGGGGGGGAGGGGGGGGAGGAGGGGGGGGGGGGAGGGGGGGGGGGGGGGGGGGGGGGGGGGGGTGAAAGAAAAAAAAATTCACGTCCCGAGTTGACATAAAGTATGGAAATGGACAAGAAATGGACATTAGCTCTGGATCGAGACAGTCATTTCTTGAGCGTTTTTCGATACTTGGTCTTTATTTTGAATGCCGCGGCAAAACACATGAGAGAAGGTTCTCGAAAAAATTTCAAAATTTAAACTTGAGAAAAAAATATGTTTTTTCTTAATAATAGAGTTATGAAAAAAGCTAGTTTGATAGCCCATCTTGAGCAGTGAAATAATATGCTTTCAATTATACAGACGGATAGATAATAAGGAAGATATTGACAAAAGACTGTATTGTTCATATCAGACAAGCGACTGCACTGTTAACCCATGTCACTAAAAGCTTCCAAAATCTTGACCTTGAGTCTGCAAACGTAAAAATCGAGCTGTAATTAAAGAGAGGGAATGTGGTGGAGCATTGTAGCTAAAAATAAACTTAGTGGCAGATTCGTGTAGGAAATGCATGTAAAACCAAGTGTGTTTTTATGAAAAAACAAGTAGAGACAGACGGACTAACAGACCGTAATACATACTCGACTGAGATTTGACTGAAGTGACTTTAGGTTGACGATTTGAAAGTATGGGGGGAAGTCGGCGATTGGTCAACGCATTTTATAGTAGCGGGATAGAGAGGTGAAAGTTTGCCATTTGACATAAGTCTGTTCAGAGACGCAGTTTGAATCCATAAGTGATGTTGATTCCATAAGAATATAACTATACAGTGGGACGCCATCATATGGCCAGCAGCTCAGCTGAGTTTTGCTAGTGAATTTAACTGTGTTCTCAATTCGTAATTCTGGTAAGATAAAAACATTTATTTTGTTTATTTCAATATTGTTTAATGTTTCGAGTGATTTGATACTGCCATATCAAAATCTGTCCCTTACAACAAGTAAGGATTCGCTCTAGATCCCCAGCCCAAGTTCAGGGTCTAGAGATAAACAAAGAGAATATATAGGAACGCCAAAATGAAACTCTGAAAAAGGATCTAGTGTTGATATCAGTGGAACATATCACCTATCTTATTTAATAGCAGGAAGCTATTGAACATATCTCAGATGTAATGTAGTCTTGGGGAACTGATACTATGTGAAACCAACTTGGTAAGATGTGCTGTGTGGTCAGAGAGATCTGACCTAGTCTATGTGGTGTTGTTGTGTGTAGTGTTGTGTGCAGAAGTGGTTCAGAAGATAGAGCTCTGACACATGACCAATACTTTGTTTCAGAACTGTGAGTTTCAATTTGGCACCAAAGCGGTGTCAAATGCTATAATAATATATACCAGTGTGGACCAGAGCAGTCTATCATTGTGTCAAAGCAGCCGTATATTGCACACAAGCACGGAGAGGTGGGGCCACCAGACTTCTGTACAGGATCGACACAGGCGAGATAAGTCATATCTGGCCTGCTGGACTTTCACCAACATTTTCAACTAAACAATCCCTAATTCGCCATTAAATAAAGCCATGACATTAGGGAAATTAAACTATATATATTTATCCCTTAAGTCAACGGACAATGTTTGGCAGTCATAGACTAGGAGTGATGACACCATCCCAACAGCATATCTAGTAATAAGTTCTCCTGTGACTAGCTTAATATATTTATTATTAACCAGTCATTTTGAAATAATTAAGTACACATTTTCCATTTTATTATGTCTTATGATTTTGCATTCAATTTATCTTCTTCTCTTCTTCCATCCTTAGCCACCAACCGGCAAAGCAGTATGTGGCCAGTACGCCTAGTGGCGTCTTAGGGCAACAACAAATTGATCAATCTATCGCTGTTTCCACCACGCCTAGTGGCGTCTTTGTGGAACAGAAACAGACCAAACAATCTATCGTTGTTTCCGTAATCAGATTGGTTGGCAAGCAGGTGATCAGCCCACTGTGCGAAGTTTTTACGGGATGGGGTAAACAGCCCCATGCCCAACCCTCCTTAGTCGCCTTTTTACGACATGCGTGGTAGGGTGCAGTGTTACTATTCTTTGCTCCCCTTTCGGGCCCCGGCAACACACGGGTGATTCAATTTATGACTCCATAATATTTCTTATGTTCTGACCAACTAAACATTTGGTTCAGAACAAAATAAATTTATCAAAAGATTAATTTGTAAAACTAAAACAGCCTGAGTTAGTTCAGTGTGTCATATCTTTTATTAATATTATTAGACTTCTTAAATATCTCTCTGTGTGTGTGTGTAATCTACCACAACACATTACATATCAGTACCCTAGACGTTTAACGTAGCCACATTCATTAGTAAAAAAAGATATGTGTGAGGTCGTAAGTGGTAGTACGAAGGGCCTTCTGTAATTCACATCTACTTTTATCTCAGGAGCCTTCACAGCTGACCTCATACATCACACTAGGTGACATCAACCATACAATACCATCAAAATCCACTACATATATTGGGGTCTTGTCCAGGGATAATTAGCTTATCAGTAATATTAGGATCTCCTGGTGGGAGAATTAAATCAGGGGGACAAATTGTAAAAATAAAAGGGTCCCTTAAAATTGAAAGTAAAAATAAAAGTTGGTGAATCTTCACAGCCAGTTAGTTAATTAATTAGTTAATTAGAATTACCTATCATTAAGTAATTCGATTTTATTTTGCTCATTGCTAAATTGTCTAAAAAGTATGGCTGAGCTGGCAAAGTTCAGATCAGCTGCTGTGCTAACGGCGAAGGATATGGGAATGGATGGTCAGGTTTTAATTCAGTATGTAACTGCTGAATGTGACAAGTATATTGAACGGGAAGAAAGAAGATTAGAAAAAGAGGCCGAAAGAAAATTAGAATCTGAAAGGTTAGCTGAAGAGAAGAGGTTACAAATTGAGGCTGATAGAGAACTTAAGAGGCTGCAGATTGAGGCAGAAGAAAAACGACAGCAAAGGGAAGCAGAAGAAAAAAGGTTGACTGCCGAAAGGGAGGCAGAAGATAGAAGGTTACAAAGGGAGGCAGAAGATAGGAGGTTACAAAGGGAGCACGAATTACGACTAAGGGAGCTGGAATTACAAGGCCATGCTCCTGAAAATGGTGCCAGCCCTTTTGCCTCAGATGCTGCAGTTAGTCAGGTAGCCTCAACATCAGCTATGGGGTTTCATTTAGACCATTTTGTTGAGAAAGACGATGACATAGAGGGGCACCTCAGTCGTTCTGAGTTATTAGCTACTACATATGGGTTAGAGAGAGAGAGGTGGAGTTTAAAGTTATCACAGGGACTGAGAGGTACTTCTTATGAAGTCTTCGCAAAAATGAACAGAGAAGACCAAGACAATTATGACATGTTAAAGCAGGCTTTGTTATTGAGGTACGAAAATATGGTGAATTTTATCGTAAGAAATTTAGAAATGTTAAACTGTTGTCTGGGGAGACATACCACCAAATCTCTGCCAGACTGGAAATCTATTTGGAGAAATGGACTGCTCTGGGGAAGACCCAAGATCTTAAAGAGATGATCATGATAGAGCAATTGAGAGAGTCCATGGCTCCAGACATGAGAACATTTCTCATGGAACAAGGTGCAGAGAAGTTGGGGGAGGTTTTAAATGTCGCTGAGAGGTATCAGGCAGCCCAGGCAGAGGTAATTGGCAATAAAAAGAAGCACATGGAAACTTTTAAAGCTCCACAGCCATTTAATAAATTTGAAAATAGAGAACAGGGTAATAAAGGCAGGACAAACGTTGAACGGCCAAGAAATGACTATCGAGACAGAAACTCACAGTTCAATAACCAAAGATACAATGAAAGAAAACCGTTTAACCAAGGAAAAAGATGGTGCAAATGGTGCAAGAAAGATAACCATAACACCGAATTTTGTAGAAGGAAACCTTCAAACATTGCTGCAATGAAGTCGGGGACGCAAAGATTAAAGGTTAATCCTAATGGACAGCAGGAACCTTATCACCCCCCAGTTTGTGAGGATGTTATCTGTAATGGGGTCACCATAAGGTGCCTTTATGATACAGGTTTGGATTATGATTCAGTTGTGAAGTCTAGCCTAGTGGACCCAAGTCAGTATGCAACAGAAACAGTGGGAATACAAGGGGCGACTAAGGACATACCACTCATGACACTTCCCATCGCAAGGATAACGGTGAAAGCTCGCTATGTGGAATGTGGTGAAGTGGGATGTTATAAATATTTATAGGGGGACTTAGTGTACTGACTGAGATCAGCTGTGAAGGTATCTATATCTAATGAGAGTAGTGTATTATAGATAACCTTACTTGCTGCCACATATGTATACCTCAGTCAGAATTATTCTGGAATAGTGTGATGACTACGTTATATGTCTAGGGTATGTGTATGATGAAGTGTAAGTCATAACAACAACAGACAGATAAACAATTTAATTTATTCCACCATACTTGACAACACAGTGACACTCACATACATAAAACACTCTACGAGGATATCTTAAAGGAGTCACTGATAACTTTTCAAATAACAATATGTATTCAGTGCTGTCATGAATGTATATGTGTCCTGATTCAAATACAAAGGGAACCAGGAATCACAATCAATTTTAATTACAAGTTATATGTACAGAATTTATTAATATGAATCTTGTAGTGACATATATAATTAATAGTATCCTATGTGTGTCAGTTGTGTAGTGGTAATCTGAGGTAATACTGGTTTTGTTTTGTTCAAGCTCTGTTGGTATTTGTCATCATGACTTCAATAGTTTGTCTTTGTTGGAACTAGTATTGGAGATGTTCTCAGTTCCTGGCATTAAAACAATTGAATTCCCCTCTTAATTTTATTTTAGAATGTCATTTTAAGATGGGGTACATAATGTTGAGCTCCATGGCCACACTCTCTTATCTTTCGTGATGACTGCAGTAAAGGCCTCCTCTGCTCGATTTCTTTAATGAGTTCTGGAGCCACCCCACTGGTTGCTATATGGACCAAGGAGTATGCTGTCCACCTCTGGCCTCAGCAAAGCTCTGACCAGGTGCTGCTCAATAACTTTAAGACCACGGTCCCACAATTCATGGAATAATAAACAGTTTCGTTGACTGGCAATGAATATAGCACAACTCCGATCTGCCGATGTCCCAGGCTTTATTTTATAAAAAAATATACACTGGTGCTCAACGCACTGCTTCTTAGTAGGTTTATTACAAGATGTGGCAATGAACAGACGCTCTGAATCGAGTATATTCGCAGCTCTACCCAATGAAACCATGTCTACACATCTTTTCAAAAAAGTACTCCTTTTCACGTTCCCCCTGACAACACAAGATAGTATTTATAGCCCGACCAATCGTGTTTAGTCTTATATTTGTTGCGCTCCAATCAAATAGGAGTTAACATGGTAGGCTATTTCCGTAACGTAATGTTTTTTCAAACACGTTATAAAAAAAATTTTATGAGCAGAAATGATTTCATGCTGTCAGGCACCCCCACTATTTTATTTTGGTTATAATTTGGTAATTCCTAGACTATTTGCGTAACGTTTTACATATTCTTTGTCAGCAAGCCCTAAGGAACCCAAATATACAAATTTAATGGAGCTAAGTGGCTGCGTTCAAAATATGCAATTTCTTCTACCTCCTGTTTCGAAGATGTGCTGTCTGGGTACTGTAATGTTTTCAAACGTAAACCCATCTAATGTTATCTTTCCTAATAAGCGTTTTCCAGGTTTTTTTTAAAACCTAACTCTGGGAAGGTTAGTGTTTTTATCACTGTCCGTCTGAAAAAATTAGTGCATGTGGCCTTACACGCGTGATGGCAGCAATTGTGTATCGCGCGACGCGTGTTTAGTATTGCATGCTTCCTGCCTTCATTCGCCCCTCTCTCTCTCTCCTGCTTTATCTGTCTTTTAGTTACGCCGTGTATAAAATGGAATGAATGAAATATTAAATTTAGGTCATTGATCAGCTTGCGTATCTCAAGGTTGTTCCAAGAAATACAGTACACGTTTCATTGAAGAAAGCGGGTAATAATACAGTAGGCTTTTACTATCAATGTGAAAGCGTTACAATTTGCAGACGAATGAGAACACAAGGGGATTTTGCGTACAGTCATTGTGACAGCACTGTTTCTTTTACCATTTCTCTTTTCTTTTATTAAATTTATTTGTTAGGCTTTACATTTACCTTTTAATTTATATATGTGGATTAGAATATTCCACGACATCTCCCCTCTTAAAACAGACATTATATGTCAGTCCTTTATTCTATATACACATAGAGGAATTTATTATTATTTCTGGGGTTTAGGGTGATTCTCATCACACGGATGGCGGCTTAAAAAATCCGCTCCCAAATTTGTTTTTCCAGATATATACTCAATGCTAAAATTATATGGAGCCAAAAGTAAGGACCATCGGAGTAACCTAGAATTCTCATGCCTAGCCTGTGCTAGAAACGATAAAGGTTTGTGATCCGTTTGCAACTTAAATGCCTTCCCATACAGATAAATATTGAATTTCTTTATTGCCCATATTACTGCAAGACATTCTTTTTCGCTAGTTGAGTAGTTGATTTCAGCTTTATTCAGCTTTCTGCTAGCATATGCCACTGGGCTTAATTCCCCATCCAATGCATCTGATTTCTGTAGTAGAGTTGCACCTAACCCAATATTACTGGCATCCGTCCTTACTATGAATTCTTGACTTAAGTCAGGTAATTTCAAAATAGGTTTACTTGTGAGCTTTTCCTTCAATTCTTGGTAAGCCATTTCACATTGTGGTGTCCATGTAATGCGATCTGGATGTCCTTTACGTGTCAAATCAGTTAACGGTGCACATATGGAATTAAAGTTTTTAATATACTTCTGGTAGAAACCACATAATGAGACAAAGGATCTCACGTCCTTCTTGGTTTGTGGTCTCGGGGCTTTCTGTAGTTTCTCTAAATTCTTTGGGTCAGGGGTCATGTTTCCCTGATAAACTGTGTGTCCCAAAAATTCCAATTCTTTACATCCAACGCAACATTTGGTTGGTCGGGCTGTTAAATTTGCTTCCCTAAGTCGATTAAACAGCATATTCAGAGAGTCAATGTGTTCCTCAAATGTTTCTGTTGCTATAAGGATATCATCCATGAAATTGGTTATATATGTATTATTCAGAGGGTCCAATAATTTTCTCATCATTCTAGAGAAGACACTAGGCGCATTCTTCAATCCAAATGGCAATCTATTAAACTCATAGTGTCCTTCTGAGGTACTAAAAGCTAGGTATGGTCTAACCTCAGGCTTTACTGGAATCTGATAGTATCCTTTACTCAGATCCACTTTTGAGAAATATTTAGCTTTATTTAGTCTGGCAAACAGCTGATTTGTATCCGGCAATGGATCCACCTGTCCCTCTGTAATAGCATTCAGTCTCCTGTAATCTATACAGAGTCTATGTTCTCCAGAGGGCTTCCTTAAGAGTACAACGCCGGAACTATACGAAGATTCACTGTGCGAAATAATTCCTTCCTTCAACAGATAGTCTATCTCTTCCTTCAAAGCTTTCTCCTTAGCAAACGGAATCGAATATGGTTTCATACAGACAGGTGTGGGGTCTATCAGTTTCATATCATATTCCAATAGGTTTGTATGCCCTGGTCGGTCTGTTAACACCTCTGCATGATTATGTAGAACCTGTTGCACTCTCTCTTTCTGAGTTTTCGTTAAATGTGTACTGATTTTCACCTGTGCTGCTGTCTCACAGGGGTGTAATGGATATTCAAATGATAAAAGTGATTCCTTTTTCATCTCCATGGCGATGGACAAGGTCAACAAGTGTGTCTCTTCCTGATGTTCTCTTTCCAAATATTTCTTCAGGAGATTCACATGATAGATTTTTTCTTTCCCCTTCTTATCTATCTTATAATTTGTTCTAGACACCTTCTCTAAAACTGTATATGGACCCTGCCATCCAATTTGTAACTTATTCTGACTCCCGGGGAGAAGAAGCAGTACCTTCTCTCCCACAGCCAAATCTCTGTCTTTCGCCTTCCTGTTATAATAGGCAGCATGTTTCTTCCTGGCTTGTTTCAAATTTTCATTGGCAAGTTTCCAGCCAGTTTTTAAACGAGTGGTCAGCTCATTCACATATTGGTATGAAGATGTAATGTTTTCCTCTGCCTTTTCATCAGTCCACGTTCTTAACAAAGCTTCGAGTGGACCTTTTATTGGCCTTCCAAACAATAATGTTGCCGGGGCCATACCGGTTGAACTATGGGGTACCTCCCGATAAGCAAAGAGGGCGGCGTGCAGGTACTGGTACCATGTATCTGGTTTTTCGTGTGCCAACTTTCTCAGGATCGACATCAACGTGCCGTTAAATCTTTCCACTTGGCCGTTCCCTTGGGGATGGTACACACTACAATGGAAGTGTTTGGCCTGGAAGATCCTGAAAACTTCTTCAGTTAGTTTCCCCTTGAACTGAGAGCCATTATCAGTCAAGATTTGCTTGGGAAAGCCTAACCTTGTGAAAATTGTGAGCAATGCCTCTGCCACATGTTTAGAATCAATCGATGACAGGGCTACTGCCTCTCCCCACATAGAACAAGTGTCCACCAGAGTCAGAATGTAGCTGTTCCTTCTCTTAGTTCGGGTGAGAGGTCCCACAAGATCCACGGCAACTCTCTCAAAGGGTGTTCCCACTATGGGCATTTCCCCCAGAGTTGCTGGTGCAGTCCAATGTTTAGGTGCTACTCGTTGGCACTCTGGACAGGATTTTACATATCGTTTGATATCTTCAGTTATTCCTGGCCAGAAATAGTGACAAGCTATTCGCTGTCCTGTTGCGCTGATTCCCATATGACCACTGAAGGGAATCGCATGCCCTAGTTCCAACACTTTAGTCCTATATGAAGTGGGGAGGACCAGCTGTCCGTGACCATTGGATTCAGATCCAGCCTTCCTATATATCAGTTTGTTCTTCATATAAAACTCTCCCTTGCCTGGAGGTGTATGAGATTTGGGCAACTTCTTGAAACATGGCTTGAGTGTTTTGTCCTCAGCCTGTGCCTTCCTCATCTCATCTGGGTGAGTATTTATTGGATTATCCTCCTCCTTTTTAGACTGTGATCTGGTCTGCACTGTTGCCAATATCACAGGTCTCTTGGGATTCCCCAAGAAGACATATCTACACCCCAATATTAGAGGGTAGATTGGCTCATTTATCACTGCTGCTTTTATGATTCCTTCCACATATCGCATTTTCACTTTTATTCGGGCGACTGGAAGTGTCATGGTAGCTACATCCTTGGTTGCAGTTTGAATCTCCACTGTTTCTGTGGTGTATTGATCGGCCTGCACCAGGTGAGAACTCACAACGGAATCGTAATCTAAACCGGTATCATATAAACACCTTATAGTGACACCATTACAGATGACATCTTCACACACTGGGGGGTGGTATGGTTCCTGTAGTTCTTCAGGTTTGACCTTCTTTTCCTTTTTCCCCGATGTCATAGCAGCACAATGAGGAGGTTTCCTTCTACAATGGTCAGTGTCATGATTGTTCATCTTACAATTTTTACACCACCTTTTTCCTTGGTTGAAAGATTTTCTTTCATCATATTTCCTTTCATCGAATTGTGGGGTTTTATTTTTATTTTCATACCGTGACCTATCAAACTGGTGCTTACCTTTGTTTTGATCCCTATGATCAAATTTATTAAAGTTCTGTGGTGCCCTAAAGTTATCCACTTGTTTCTTTTTATTACCTGTTACCTCTGCTTGAGCTGATTGATACCTTTCAGCAACATTTAGCAACTCACCCAGCCTCTCTGCACCTTGTTCCATGAGAAACTTTCTCAGGTCTGGAGCCATGGACTCTCTTAGTTGCTCTATAAGGACCATTTCCTTAAGATCTTGGGTTTTCCCCAGAGAAGTCCATTTCTCCAAGTATGTCTCTATTCGTGCAGAGAACTGGTGATAGGTTTCACCTGACAGTAGTTTAGCATTCCTAAATTTTTTCCTATAAAATTCTGCATTCTTTTCATATCTTAACAAAAGAGCCTGCTTTAGCATGTCATAATTTTCCTGATCACCTCTGCTCATTTTTGCAAAAACTTCATAAGCTGCCCCACGAAGTCCTTGAGATAACTTTAAGCTCCACCTTTCTCTCTCTAACCCATACGTGGTAGCTAATAGTTCATATCTATTTAGATAGCTCTCTATATCATCGTCTTTCTCAACAAAATGATCTAAATGAAAATTCATAGCCGAGGTTGAGGCTCCTTGGCTAGCAGTGGCATCAGAGGCAAAGGGACTGGCACCATTTTCAGGAGCATGGCCCTGAAACTCCAACTCCCTTAGTCGTAACTCATGTTCCCTTTGTAATCTCTTCTCCTCCTTTTCTGCTTCCCTCTCTGCAGTCAATCTTCTTTCTTCTGCTTCCCTTTCTGCAGCTAATTTCTTCTCTTCCCTTTCTGCAGCTAATTTCTTCTCTTCCCTTTCTGCAGCTAATTTCTTCTCTTCCCTTTCTGCAGCTAATTTCTTCTCTTCCCTTTCTGCAGCTAATTTCTTCTCTTCTCTTTCTGCAGCCTGTCTTCTTTCCTCGGCTTCCAATGCTTTAGCCTCTTTGTCAGCCTCAATCTGCAACCTTTTAGCCTCAGCCTCAATCTGCAACCTCTTAGCCTCAGCCTCAATCTGCAACCTCTTAATTTCTTTTTCAGCCTCTAACCTTCTTTCGGCCTCTTTTTCTAATCTTCTTTCTTCCCGTTCAATAAATTTGTCACATTCAGTAGTGACATAGGTAATCATAACTTGCCCATCTAATCCCAACTCTTTTGCAGTCTGTACAGCAGCAGATCGAAATTTTGCCAGGTCGGCCATTGTCTAACAGCTAAATGTCTAAAATATGTAACTAAACAATTTTTTCTATGACTAATTAACTTAGGACAACACAGGCACTGTGAGCTCAACCTTATTTATTTTCACCCAAGGATACCTTTTAATTCTTATTATTCCCTGAAGTGAATTACACCCAATATTTGTAATAGGGAAAGATTCAAAATCCCTAGAGCGAGACCCCAATATATGTGGTGAAGTGGGATGTTATAAATATTTATAGGGGGACTTAGTGTACTGACTGAGATCAGCTGTGAAGGTATCTATATCTAATGAGAGTAGTGTATTATAGATAACCTTACTTGCTGCCACATATGTATACCTCAGTCAGAATTATTCTGGAATAGTGTGATGACTACGTTATATGTCTAGGGTATGTGTATGATGAAGTGTAAGTCATAACAACAACAGACAGATAAACAATTTAATTTATTCCACCATACTTGACAACACAGTGACACTCACATACATAAAACACTCTACGAGGATATCTTAAAGGAGTCACTGATAACTTTTCAAATAACAATATGTATTCAGTGCTGTCATGAATGTATATGTGTCCTGATTCAAATACAAAGGGAACCAGGAATCACAATCAATTTTAATTACAAGTTATATGTACAGAATTTATTAATATGAATCTTGTAGTGACATATATAATTAATAGTATCCTATGTGTGTCAGTTGTGTAGTGGTAATCTGAGGTAATACTGGTTTTGTTTTGTTCAAGCTCTGTTGGTATTTGTCATCATGACTTCAATAGTTTGTCTTTGTTGGAACTAGTATTGGAGATGTTCTCAGTTCCTGGCATTAAAACAATTGAATTCCCCTCTTAATTTTATTTTAGAATGTCATTATAAGATGGGGTACATAATGTTGAGCTCCATGGCCACACTCTCTTATCTTTCGTGATGACTGCAGTAAAGGCCTCCTCTGCTCGATTTCTTTAATGAGTTCTGGAGCCACCCCACTGGTTGCTATATGGACCAAGGAGTATGCTGTCCACCTCTGGCCTCAGCAAAGCTCTGACCAGGTGCTGCTCAATAACTTTAAGACCACGGTCCCACAATTCATGGAATAATAAACAGTTTCGTTGACTGGCAATGAATATAGCACAACTCCGATCTGCCGATGTCCCAGGCTTTATTTTATAAAAAATATACACTGGTGCTCAACGCACTGCTTCTTAGTAGGTTTATTACAAGATGTGGCAATGAACAGACGCTCTGAATCGAGTATATTCGGAGCTCTACCCAATGAAACCATGTCTACACATCTTTTCAAAAAAGTACTCCTTTTCACGTTCCCCCTGACAACACAAGATAGTATTTATAGCCCGACCAATCGTGTTTAGTCTTATATTTGTTGCGCTCCAATCAAATAGGAGTTAACATGGTAGGCTATTTCCGTAACGTAATGTTTTTTCAAACACGTTATAAAAAAAATTTTATGAGCAGAAATGATTTCATGCTGTCAGGCACCCCCACTATTTTATTTTGGTTATAATTTGGTAATTCCTAGACTATTTGCGTAACGTTTTACATATTCTTTGTCAGCAAGCCCTAAGGAACCCAAATATACAAATTTAATGGAGCTAAGTGGCTGCGTTCAAAATATGCAATTTCTTCTACCTCCTGTTTCGAAGATGTGCTGTCTGGGTACTGTAATGTTTTCAAACGTAAACCCATCTAATGTTATCTTTCCTAATAAGCGTTTTCCAGGTTTTTTAAAACCTAACTCTGGGAAGGTTAGTGTTTTTATCACTGTCCGTCTGAAAAAATTAGTGCATGTGGCCTTACACGCGTGATGG
This sequence comes from Oreohelix idahoensis, assembly GCA_024509875.1. NCBI lineage: Eukaryota > Metazoa > Mollusca > Gastropoda > Stylommatophora > Oreohelicidae > Oreohelix > Oreohelix idahoensis. Next base: position 698 of record JAMPIV010006994.1, on the reverse strand, counting down.
CAGCAATTGTGTATCGCGCGACGCGTGTTTAGTATTGCATGCTTCCTGCCTTCATTCGCCCCTCTCTCTCTCTCCTGCTTTATCTGTCTTTTAGTTACGCCGTGTATAAAATGGAATGAATGAAATATTAAATTTAGGTCATTGATCAGCTTGCGTATCTCAAGGTTGTTCCAAGAAATACAGTACACGTTTCATTGAAGAAAGCGGGTAATAATACAGTAGGCTTTTACTATCAATGTGAAAGCGTTACAATTTGCAGACGAATGAGAACACAAGGGGATTTTGCGTACAGTCATTGTGACAGCACTGTTTCTTTTACCATTTCTCTTTTCTTTTATTAAATTTATTTGTTAGGCTTTACATTTACCTTTTAATTTATATATGTGGATTAGAATATTCCACGACATGGAAGGAGAAATCAGAGCAGCAGTGATAGATGAACCAATCAACCCTCTGATATTGGGGTGTAGGTACGTCTTCTTGGGGAATCCCGAGAGACCTGTGATCATGGCGACAGTGCAGACCAGGTCACAGAAAAAGGAGGAAGAAGGTGAACCTATAAATGCTCATCCAGAGGAGATGAGGAAGGCGCAGGCTGAGGATAGGACACTCAAGCCATGTTTTAAAAAATTGTCAAATGCCACACACCTCCAAGCAAAGGAGAATATTTTATGAAGGACAGATTGCTATATAGGAAG
>JAMPIV010006993.1:0-51985 GCA_024509875.1 Oreohelix idahoensis | reverse complement strand
TAGTGTCCGTATTAGGTTGTCTCCAGTTCTGGGAAGAAGAATCACCCTGGAATTGATCACTATGGTTCTGGGCATAATTACGATTACTCTTTTTATTGAAATTTTTCTGGCTACCCTGAAATTTACGCATAAAATTTGGGCCATAGGTGCTGCCGAAGCAACTGGCAGACCTTCTTTCACCTTAGAGTTACTAATGGTTATGTGCCGATGCGCAGTAACATACTGGCTACAGTATTCTTCCATTTCTTTTATGTTTTTAGGCTTACGCTCATGAAGAAAAGATAGAAAAGCTTCATTAACAGAAGACATAACCTTATCTCTAAGTAGTAAATCCATAAGAGCTTAAAATGTATTTTCTGTCTTAGACAACTCAACCCATCGTAAAAAAGTAAGACGGATGCCTGAGATGAATTCAGAGAATTCAACTCCAGTTTCTGGTAACATGGTTTTAAATTTAAGACGATATCCGTCCTCGTTAAGTTGGTACTTCTTTAACAATGCCGCCCTGACAACCTCATAGTTGTTTTTGTCAGGCACATCTACCATACTCAACAAAGTCAAAGCATCACCTCTAAGTATCTTGGACAGATGATACACATATAATGTTTTATCTATATTATGTACATTACATGCACTTTCAAATCTATCTAGATAAAATGTTATATCATCGATTGAGGGATTAAATGCTGGTAGATTAAGCTTGAAATCCTTAGCATTAGTCTTATTTGACACCTTATTTGCCTCATTAGCATTACCAGTGTTCAATAACTTTAACTTCTCTAACTCTAAAGCTAAGATTTTTTCATCATGTTCCATTTTTGCTTTTCTCTCATCAGCCTCGCTTTGTAACCTTCTTTCTTCAGCCTCAGCCTGTAACTTTCTTTCTTCAGCCTGGGCCTGTAACTTTTTTTCTTCAGCCTCTATTTCAAGTCTCTTATTTTCAGCTTCTTTTTCAAGTCTCTTATTTTCAGCTTCTTTTTCAAGTCTCTTATTTTCAGCTTCTCTTTTTTGTTTTTCCATTTCCATTTGAAATCTTTTTTTCCTCCACCTGCATCTGCAGTTTCTTTTGTTCTATTTCAGCCTCTATTCTCTTTTGTTCAGTTTGTTCTTTCATTTTCTTTTCTTCCGACTTCAATGCCTTGGCATATTGAACAGTCGCAAATTCTTCTAATTTATCACCTGTCTTCCCAAGGGCTTTACCCTGCTCAATAAAGTACTCAAATGTAGACATGATGTCCAAAATGTGAGTACAGAACCTGAAATAATTAATTATCTTATTTCAATGTTAAATAGCAACAAGACTTAATAAAGTGCTTGTATAATCTCTATGTTGAACCCAATCTCTGTGGGAAACAGGAGTTGACACCAACTTGTATTATCAAATGTATAATAATATCACAAGTCACCTCTTAATTAACAGTGCACTACCCAAATCAGTGCATAATCATCAGTTATTTATCATAACTGCACTACAATAGTGCATAAGCAAAAAACACCAGTTTGTTATGATAAGTGCACTATAGACCAATAGTGCATGAGCATATATCAACAATAGTGAAAGCTAACTATGCAAGAACTATGTAAACAATAACAAGACAATGTAAACAATAGCAAAGGTCATCAACAATGTAAACAATAACAAAGATCAAAGTCAATGTAAACAACAACAAAGATCAGAGTCAATGTAAACAATAACAAAGATCAGAGTCAATGTAAACAATAACAAAGATCAGAGTCAATGTAAACAATCAACAAAGATCAAACCATACGAAAACATTCGCATAAGTCAAATACACAAACAGCAAAACTAAAAAGAAATATGCGAAGATATGACTAACAAATGACGCTACAGTGTATACACAAAAATATACGTAAAGAACTGAATAATAGCAAAGGGGAGACCTACAAATACAAACAATCGAAATCGAAACTAAAAACACAAAGAAAGAGAGAAAAAAAAAAAGAAAAAAAAACTCATACATACAAGAAACAAAAATAAAGCACAACTCGTCACAACTAAACAGATATAGCAACGATTGTCGCTAGCAAATTTCACTGTAGGAAATTCGCACAGTCCCTAACGAAAACGCTAACAGTAGAACCTCTGTGACGTGGTATCTTCTACTGCAAGACTCCGCCCAACCGAGAAAAACCCGCTGAAATATAAACATATAAATATACAAATAACAAATAACATATAACATATAAACATGTATCATGAAAACAATAGGAGAAAGTGTGAAAGTACAGAAGGCTCAGTTAGAACATAAGGGCACAGTTCACAAACAAAACAGGCCACTTAACTTCTATAAATCCAGCGTCAGCACGGTGCAGAACAGGATGTAATCAGCATTCTGAGGATAATGATCCAACGTTGATTAACTTCTGCTCCCATAAACAGCCATGACGAAGGAAATGAGCTTCTAATACTGCAACAGTTGTTACGGCACTTGACCTTCTGAATCTTCTAAATTGATTTAACCGGCACTTGACCTTCTGAACCCGCAGCAGTACCCCTGAGACCGGACAGTTGTTACGGCACTTGTCCTTCTTTTCACCAGATCAGGAAATCCATTCGCTCGGTACTTGTCCTTCTAATTTTACATAAACTTCAATATTGCCGAGCAGCGCCGGGTAGTTTCAAAATCAGCAACTGTCAGAAAAATCCGGATACTTTCAATAAAATTTCTTGTAAGGTGGTAGTTGATGCTGTAGTTGTATCTAGTATGATGATGATGTCTGGGTTTGCTGACCCCCTTGATAGCTGGAATCAGAGTGAACCAACCTATGGCCACCAAAAATGATATGGTGCGCCAAAATATCAGATGATAGAACCAGCTCTGGCCAGGCCTGGCCACCAAAAATGATAAGGGTGGATTTGTGCTGAAGTGGTAACTTGCCACCCTTATCGACACCTGGTGTTAAAGTGTAAGATGTAGGTGTCTTCTCTGATTTAGGATGTTGCTGTGTATGTGGTAGTGGAACAGTTCACAGGGTTATCACACAGGCAACATGACGTGTAGAGTCATAGAAAGGGTAACTTCGTTGTATAAGTTTCTTTCATTTATTGCACGCCACAAAACAGTCATGATACTTATGACATCAACATGGTTAACGAGTTCAGCAAGATGATATGGCACATTGAAAACAATTTCTGTAGTCAGCAATGATAGCTGTTGTATATATGCGTCATAAGACATCACAGTTCAATAGATTCAGAAATTCATCAATCATCGAGTGCTAGTTCGTGAAGCTGTATAAATAATAATAATAATTTCTATAACTTCTGCAACAGTGTCAGCTACAGATCTTCAATGTTCATAAACAATAATAAATGCTCCCATTCTGATGCTAGCAGATCAGTTGTATACAATAAGTCCGTTCACTGTCTGCACGTGAATAGCATACATGGGCTACAGGTCAGCTCGACCTTTATAATGTTCCTAAGTCTAACCATCTGACTTGGACGTGATCTCTGATATAACGAATCCTGGAACACAGACAACAGTCTTGTTGGTCTAGAGCGACCCATATATATATTTAACTAGTTCAGGTATACAGATACTGGTGACTTAATCCTAGTCAAAGTACCTCTCCATTTTGCATCACACAGGCGAGCAAATAGGCGACAAAATGACGAACCTCTAGACGATAGCATAAAGTTCGATACAAGAGGAATTACCTTATTTCGGAAAATCAACCATGAACATATGCCTCCAGGCAGGCTGCATAATACTGGGAAATAGTCTAGTTAGCTAACTAACTCACTAAGACACTGTATTTCCCTCAGAGAATCACAAGACGCAGTTGCGTCTGCTCGCTTCTTAAACCATTTCTAAACTGCCCAACTGGGCGGAACACACAGAACGAACTCCCGGTTTGACATGCGCAGAACGACAATCTCTGAGTTGCCGTTCACAATAAGACGATTCGAAGAACATTCGAGATAAAAGTCTTACACAGTCGCGCCTTTTATGGTCATGAAAAGAAGCGTTAAGAAAGGTTTCAGACATCTACCATAGTTGACTGATACTACCAAATAAGGAGATGTGGTCACGCTTCGTTCAAGAAATTATAGACCGAACGTGTCTCTATACAAGAGAAGGCAACTCCTAACAAATTGTAGTCTCGATAACTCGGATTATGTCCCTTTGACCATAGAAAACATAATACACACTTCAGTCAAAAAAATGATCACCCTCCTTTCCCTAAATGCAGTTAGGCAAATATTTCTTAGAACTAGGAAAAGTGGTTCGTTTATGTCAAGGACGAATTTGAAAAATTGGGTACCGTTTTGTTCGGCTTATGCGTTTGCAAATAATAAGCTGAAGGCGTAGGCGACAACTTACGATTCTCGCCAAAAATGTTTAGTACTATTCTATCTTGACTTTATGCACTATACTGTTATATTCTAATTTAGATATTGTATTTAGAAGCTCACCACAGTGTAGTAAGCCATGCGGTCACAAATGGAAGCAGAGATCAGCTTGAGGTTATTTCTATCTCTATAGAGCTTTTCCAGGAATGGCACTGAATGGTACTGTCATGTTGGGTCGGATTTTTTGTCCACTGTGCGACGTATTAGCTTATTACACACACTAGAAAGAAGCAGTCTAATTTCTTCTGAACAAGTAATGAGAAGAAGATAGCTGGAATATATCGTGACAACAGGAAATTTAAGGACAAAAAGATAGAGAAAGACAAAGAGAGATGATACTTGACAGTTATGACGTCATGGCGTGGAAACAAATTAACAAAAAGATTTGATACGCAGTAATGTTGACATGAAGTTGTGGAGAGACATGATCACTTACGCCACCGGGCATGATACTTAAAGAAGAAGCCATCTGCAACGTTATCATATTTCTGTCATATTAGCTTCTGTGCCAAGGTTATTAAAGAAAAAGGTAGTCCCATAGCGGATACTGCTGTAGGGGAGTGAAGTGTTAGAGACTTCACCATACTAGGTCAGCATCGAGAGTTGGGGGTGACCAGTTCCCGTCCTCTCTGCCTTTTCCGCTGCCAAGGTAATTACTTTCATTAATTACTTTAGGTGACGTGTTCACGATTTTGTTGACGTGTTATGGGCTTAATGTGTCTACAGCAGTGGTTTCCACCTGGGGGCATTGGGAGGATCCAAGGGGGCGATAAGGGAAAAAAGGTTGCGACAGAGGGGCATTTAGTAGTTGTGGTAAAGTGGGATGATATAAATATTTATAGGGGACTTAGTGTACTGACTGAGATCAGCTGTGAAGGTATCTGTATCTAATAAGTGTGGTGTATTACAGATGACCTTACTTTGCTACCACATTTAGACCTCAGTCAAACTTATTCTGGAATATATGTGATGACTACGTTGAATGTCTAGGGTTATGATAGTGATGAAGTGTATGTTCACAACAACCAACAGACAGATACACAATTTAATTTAATCCACAATACTTTACAACACTGTGACACTCACATACATAGAACACTCTATAAGACTATCTTAATAAGTCAAGTGTTACTTTTAAAATATGTATTAATTCCTTTCAATAATAGATATCCTGATTCAACTACAAAGTGAACCAGGAATCACAATCAAATGAAATCACAAGTTGTATGTACACAATTTATAGATAGGATCTTTGTATTGACATATATTATTATTACAATATGTGTGTAAGTAGTGATGTAGTACTATGAGGCAATACTGGCTATTCAAGCTAGGTTGTTGTTTGTCATCATGACTTCAAGTGTTTGTTTCTGGTGGAAATAATATTGGAAAGGTTCACAGTTTCTTTTATTTGAAACAAATAATTGTCCCTCTTGACTTAATGTACAGTCTATTTTTAGAGGGGGGTATACACAAGATTGTGCTGCTCTGGCCAACGTAATCTTAACTTCTGTGTGGGCGGCAGGAAACAGTCTCCTATGCTCGCTTGCTTCACAGTTTTCTTGAGAAACAACACTGGTCGATATCTTGACCAAGGAGTATGCTATCAGCCTCTGGATTCAGCAAAACTCAGACCAGGTGCTGCTTTAATACTTTAGTACCACGGTCCCTGAAACAAGAAGGTTGTACCTCCTACTTCAGAACTAATTTATAATCTATTTCCACACTGAAGCACAATACATAACAAACACCGAGTTCAGCGCGGTAGGCCAACTGCTAGCTTCTCATGAACAATATACACCAGTATTCCTCTCCCTAATGGTTACAACGCCTCTGCAATTCCAGCATTATTTCCTTCTATTCAATAAGATAGGTGTCATAGTACTATTTGGCAATCCCATGCAGTTATACTCCTCTCCGACAAGTTTTGTTCATGGGGGAGCAATATCTAGGCTTTGCCTCTTGCTTGTTACTGAACCACACACATACAGACATAAATTATCAATTCACATTCAATTTTCATCTAAAAGATATCAAATATGTCTAGCTTACCACAATTCACGGAAATATTAAACAAATACGTTGACTGGCGATGAGTTATGGCACAATTCCGATCTGCCTCTGTCCCAGGCTTTTATTAGAAAAATATGAGCTGGATCTCAACGCACTTGCTTTTACAAATTGGATTTTCAAAAAGTGGCACTGAACTGACGCTCCTAATTGACTATATTAAATGGTCTAGCCAATGAGACCATGTTTACAAAAGCTTTTGAAAAAAAGTACCCTTCCTATCGTTGCCATTAACAACCAAAAATAGTATTAGCAGTTGACTAATCATGTTTCGCCTTACATATTATTCTAGCCAATCAAATAGGATTTAACGTGGTGGCCTCATTTCCTCTAAAGCAGTGTCCAAACACGCCATTATGAGCAAATATGATCCTGTGTTGTCAGACAACACCACTATAATATTTTGGCTATAATTTGTTAATTATTAGACTATTTGCTTAACACCTAACATATTCTTTGTCAGCAAGTCCTAAGGCACCTAAATATATAAGTTTAATGGAGCTAAGTGGCTGCGTTCAAAATATGTATTTTCTTCTACCACCCGCTCACTTCTATACGATGAGGTGTCTTCTGTACTGTCAGGCTAATGTCAGGATTTCAGACGTAAAACAGTATTGTGTCATGTTTCCTAATAAGCATTAACCATGTTTTTTAAAACCTAACCTCGTATTGGTAGTGTTTTTTGTCCCTGTTTATTTGAAAAAAAGCAAGTCTGCATGCCTTTCGCGTGGGGTAGCATTAATGGAATATTAATCTAGGTCATTACGCAGTGTGTCTATCTCAGGGTTTTCTAAGAAACACAGTACCCGTTTTATTTTTCGAAACGCGTGTATTTGATGCAGTAGGCTTTACTAGCAAACGTGAAAGCGTTACAATTTTGCAGACGAAGTAAAAAAAGGGGATTTCTTGTTTAACTAGTATGACGTTCTATAACACAGTCGTACGCTATTGTGACCGCACTGTTCTTTTACCATTCTTCTTTCCTTTGATTGAATTAATTCGTTAGGCTTTACATTTACTTTCTAATTTATATATGTGGATTTAGAATGTCTCACGACAGTAGTAAGTGGGTGGTTGAATTCAACAATAATTCTCAACAATATTACTTAATATAGCATGTTAAAGCGTTTTAATGATACAGGGCCCTGACATGAGCGCTTAAAAGGAACACTTAGCCTGAACTAACCCTGGACCCAAAGCTTATCTGTAACTTCGCTCTTGCCAGTTTCTTATACATCCTTTAGCAGAGGCTCACAGTCTAAAGTACGTGTAACGGGAAGGGGGGGGGGGAGAAAGCTTGTCAAGGGGGCGCGGGGAATTGTAGGTAAATGGACGGGGCGCTGAGAATATGCTCTGTCAGCCAAGGAGGCGGTGACCCGAAAAAGTTTGGGAAGCACTGGTCTACAGGAAGAGATAGTTACCTCCCATGCCCAACCCAACTTAGTCTCATTCTACGACACTGCTTGGTCTTCTGAACTATGCTTGTGAAATTGTCTGTTTCCACGATGGTGAGGATAGAATGGCATTTTGAGTTGTTGAGTTGCACGGGAGGATTTCAGTAAATGTCGTTTTAAAATTGTTCTCGGTTAAAGCATGAGTTAATTTACTCTTGAAAGTTAAAAAAAGTACTGTTATGTTAACATTTCCTCAGAATGTCCACTTCATCACTGCATTTCCCAGCAGGCTCGTTTTACCGCCAGGAAATTACCTCTTACATACTTAGGTTTATTACTGTCATAGTCTTAATTGTCAGTAGTTTTGCATTAATTACATCATACGAGCTGTGTGTAAATAATAAAAAGGTTACTGTCAAAATAAAGACAAAGCAAAATAGCAGTAATAGTAGCAGTAGTAGCAGCAGTAGTAGCAGTAGTAGTAGTAGTAGTAGTTGTAGTAGTTGTTGTTGTTGTAATAATAATCGTTATTATTATAAGAAGAAGCACCAGCTAAGCGCAATGTTACAGTATTCAAATGTGGATGTGAACCTCTGTCTGTGAAGCCAATTACACCCTCATTGACTCTTGAAATCATCCACATACTTCCAGGGATTCCCCCTGTGGTGAAACATACTGAGAACTCAGCATTGCACACTAAGTTTGGAGGAGTCACTTGAGCCCCAGACGTAAAACGTGCTTTTATCTGGTTGGCTGCATGCAGGACGATCTCACTATGACCCCATTATAGATAGGAGGATGTCACGGGTTGCAGTAGTAGTTCAAAAGTGGCCAAAACCTAGAGTAACTAATGTGGGTCTTCAAAGGTGTCTACCTTCGCACAAGATTACCCTTGGCAGAGATGCAATTAGAAGGATGATGATTCTTCTACCTCGAGGGAGTGTCCACAAGATATATAAGAAATCGAGAACAATGCTGAATGGGTCTGAGCACGTTAACTCTTTATCTTTCCCGTCGCCTTTTGTGGAGAGATATTCTTCTTCTTCCTTCTTCCTCGTTCGTCCTGAAAAGGACGGTGGTTGCGTTGTGTCTGTTTACGCCTAAGCTGTGATATCTGCACCTTTCGGTCGACACATCCGACTTCAGCACGGCATTTTTTAGGGACCGGGTTTGCCTTCCCATTACGATCCGTACTCGCTCAGCCAGACTGCACTGCTGCAGACTGTTTCCAGGACCACCACGTGGAGGTGGAGTACGGTCTTGACCAGCTCTGGTTCGCTGGTCCTGATGCAAGCAGTCAAGCTATGGGTCGCTGACTGCATTCACTATTGCTGCATCTTGGGGTCCCGTGGAGAGATATAATATTAGCTCCTTCAAGCCCCCCAACTGAATTAACAGTAAATTTCCTCTGCTTATTATTATTTTATTGTCATTATTATTATTGCTCGTATTGCCTCTTTAGATGTAGATATAACTATATATATTAGAATACTTACTCACACGTGTGCACTTCTCTTTGTAATAGTTAATTCAGGGTAGGTTTATTTAGTCAGAAGGTAGGTTTATCTAGTCAGAAGGTAGGTTTATCTAGTCAAAAGGTAGGTTTATCAGAAGGTATGTTTATCTAGTTAGAAGGTAGGTTTATCTAGTCAGAAGATAGGGTTAACTAGTTAGAAGGTGTAGTGGAACACTCTCTCACCGACTATTTCTATATCTATTTTTTTCCCGCTTAGTTCGAGATACTAAACCAGTTTCTCTATATTTTTTTGCTTACTTCCTCAAGACTTATATTACAATAGTACTTGCTAAACCCCGCGATTCCCCACGACTCAGGCCGATAAATTAGCCACTCGGTAACTGGATGGGCCATTCAATGTGTATAGTATTTCCAGCCGAGAATCGACCAGCCCGGAAGTGACCCTTTTGTGTCACGGACGAGATGCGCGTAAATCAGGGAAGGGGGATGAACTCTGCCATGAACCTGCCCAGTGAAATCTGGGACCAGTTTAATTGAAGAGATTGGATATTCCTGTGACCAACTAAACCACACAAACTTGTGTATAGATGGAATGATGCCACCAACAGGTCACCCACCCCTGCACCGGGAGAGGACAAGGGAAGGCGAGTGGAACATTTTTGGAGGGACAGTTTAGCATTCGCTCGGTAAATATCATTCGAAGCAGAAGCTAAATGGGCCCTAAAGCGGGCTTGCCTGTGCCAAATCCGGTGGATTCTTGAGCGAACCAAGTAGGTTACCATACCAAACCAAACCATACCTTATTAAACAGGTTACGAGTTGAGGGTACAAACCAGGTGACCATACCAAAACCAAGTTTACCCCTACCAACCATATCCTATCAACCAGTAACCCATTCCTTACTAAACATCCCATACCAGAGGGCTCAAACCTGAGTCATAGTCCTATAAGCATGTGATGATACGGTTGTGCGATCTCAAGTCCACTCCGGCAGGATTGCATTACAGTCCCGTGCGAGTGATATTTTCTTATTTTTTTCTTCCCTGTCATAATTGTGTGGCATATTTTATGCACCATTATTTACTCTCTATGCTGAATCTAGTGGGGGAAAGTCTCTAACACTCCACTCCCCTACGGAAGTATCGGCTAGGGGACTGTCTTTATCTTGTTTACCATCCCAGACGTGTTCACGTTCCGCCAGGTAATTAGACCAGCCAGCCGATTATACGTTATCACATAAGCCGGCTGACCCCTTTGAACGTGATCGTCCAACATTTGACCCCAGCTGGCTAGCGACTCTCCCTATGTTTGCACAAGACGGGAGATAATGCGGTAATCGCGTCCGATGTACGTTCTGTATCGAGATTACAGATAAATCTGTCTGGAAACTCAAGATTTGCAGATGATAGCATCGGGGCAGTATCAGTGCACAACATTATTTTGTGAAAATAGAACTAATGAGTTCACAGATGGTGTTTATGAGTTGTGCACAAGATGCCGGCGGAAGTCTGACGCAACGATATAAAGAGGTCACGCGTGGATATTACATTTAATAGTTCAAAACACGTGAGGGTATGTTTTTTAATTTGAAGCACCCCTACCCACGTAGTGCTGAACGAGATTTGATTAGATTGGTTGATTTGAGAGACCGGGATATACAATGTATCTCATTGGAAAATTAGGCGGAAACACAGCTGGAATTTGAACTGAGGATTGTGAGATATAGTGTAGTGAAATAAAAGTCAGTACACACACTGCAGCGCAAACGTCAGACTAGCGACTCCTAAAAGCCAGAAAGAAAAAGGAGACATTGGACTTACAAATTCCACAACTATAAGTAACAGATCGATTATTGGGCAACTTAGGAATTTACAAGTAAACCCGCATTTTTAATACAAGACTGGAAACTTAGGAATTTGATAACACGTCATAGAGGAACTAAACCAAAGTTTTCCCAGGATAGGATTTCGCAGAACACCCGCCGTCAGAGTAATTAACTCTAATTTTCAGACCTAAGTGATTTCGAAGCATCTAATGCAGAGCTGTGTCCAGTCTAAATATGTGCAAGGAGATTGTGTATTCCCAACATTTTGGGGTAAGTGTAAACAATTTATTTACTAATGTAAATTTTACAGGTTTCTTACTAAGTGGTTATATATGAGGCTGGCAACCTCAACATATGAAAACAGTATTTGCATGAACCACTACTGCAAGAGCTGGTGATTGTTTCTGACTAATCGTGCGGAAACCCGACAGCAGAGGTGACCCCAAGACTCCGACTGGACCAGTAATGAGTGATGATTACATCATGTGTGCCTCAAGTGTAGCATATCATTTTTGAGATGTATGTAACTCATTAATGTTAATTCAGTCACAAATCATATTCTCACTATCCAGACACATGTTATGCGTTAATCCTCAGAGTAATATTAGTGAATTTTAACCATCTTCTCGGAGTTACGTTGTGTGTGCTCGAGAATTAAATTCTGCTGAGAGTTTAACATTGGTGGGCGGACAACGAACGAACGAACGAACGAACTTTATTTTCAAAGGGTTGAGAATTGGGCACGCAGGCCCGTCTGACATTCTGCCCTTCCTTTCTCTCAAGTATATCCTCTCTTCAAACCTGGCTCGTCAGATAACAGTAATCTTGGTAACTATAGACCAATTTCTCTTTTATCATTGCTTTCTAAACCACTAGAAAAACACATACATAAAGCAACACTACATTACCTAGTTAGCAATGACTTGCTAATTGACAGTCAGTCAGGGTTTCGACAAAAGCATTCATGCCACACAGCTCTAAGATGATAGACAACTTGCACCTAAACATAAATAACGATAACATATGTGGAGCAATCTTTGTAGACTTTAGGAAAGCATTTGATATGTTAGATCACGCTGTTTTAATAAGAAAATTAGAAACAATGAAAGTTAACTTTAAACTAGTGACAATACTTAAATCATTCCTGTCCGACAGAAGCAAGTAGTGTGGTACAATAACTCCTTGTCAAGCCCAACTATTATTGAGACTGGTGTTCCTCAGGGTTCTATTCTCGGCCCTCTACTTTTTTCCATTTACATAAATGACCTTCCACTACACATCGAGCACTCATCCTGCGACCTATTTGCCGATGACTGTACCATTTATACTAGTGATAAAAGTTGCAACACGCTAGAAATATTATTACAAAGCGACACAGACAATCTTATTAAGTGAAGCAATGAAAACTGCATGCAAATAAATATCACTAAAACAAAATGTATGATAATATCAACTAGACAAAAATTACAAAACTCGCCGAAAACAACACTTCAGCTCTACATTGGAACCTCTTTAATTGAAAATGTAAATGAATATAAAACACTAGGACTCATAATTGACCAACATTTAAGTTGGAATTCGCATGTACAAGCACTGACCAAACAAACGGCACAAAAAGTTTACCAGTTAGCTAAAATCAAACATTTCCTAGATGAGGAGACACGAAAAATGTTCTATACATCCCAGATACAAACACATCTAGACTATTGTTCCACAATTTGGGATGGCTGCACCATGTCCAACACTAAAAGACTCTATTCATTACAAAAACGTGCAGTGCGCCTAATTTCAGACAAAAACCTCACACAGTGTGTAGACGCATATACATATCTTAACATATTACCACTAAGAAAGCGCCTTCTCTTCAACAAAGCCAAATTTATTCACAAAATCTTGTCACAGAATGCTCCAACGTATCTGTGGCCTATTTTCAAATACAGCGGAAGCCGCAGTCAACGCTTAAATAAATTACATATGCCCAAGCCTAGGCTCGACTTATTCAAGAAAAGTTTAGCTTTTTCTGCTGCTCATCTGTGGAATACTCTTCCACACGACTTAAAAAATACTCTTAGTCCATATTCATTCAATCACAGACTTTTCAAATACATCATGAGTGCAGATTATATGCCACTCTAATTTCGTTATGTTCTTAAATAATTACATAACATCATATGTAGGTTTTGAAGTTAATTTTGTCCTGTTTAGTATAAATTATGATACGCATCTGTAAATCTGTGTAACTGTTATTGTACTGTTACAATGTTGGGATTTTATTTTATTGTACTTTTTTGTTATTTTATTATTTAAGTAACATTTAGGATACATGTGAGAATAAATGGATTAACTATGGAAGAAGAGAGAAAGAAAGGGCAGAATGTTAGACGGGCCTGCGTGCCCAATTCTAAACCCTTTGAAAATAAAGTTCTATCTATCTATCTATCTATCTATCTATCTATCTATCTATCTATCTATCTATCTATCTATCTATCTATCTATCTATCTATCTATCTATCTATCTATCTATCTATCTATCTATCTATCTATCTATCTATCTATCTATCTATCTATCTATCTATCTATCTATCTATCTATCTATCTATCTATCTATCTATCTATCTATCTATCTATCTATCTATCTATCTATCTATCTATCTATCTATCTATCTATCTATCTATCTATCTATCTATCTATCTATCTATCTATCTATCTATCTATCTATCTATCTATCTATCTATCTATCTATCTATCTATCTATCTATTAATGTTTATTTTTATTTATTTTATTTTTACATTCATTATTATTATTATTATTCTTTTTTAATGTTAAAAACGTACTTTAATTATGATGATTATTGCAAATGTAATATTACTTTTATAATGATAAATGCCTTAATTATGCTTATAGTAAATGTGAGGATGAAAGGATATAGTATATATGATGAGAGAGAGAGGAAGGGCAGAATGTCAGACGGGCCTGCGTGCCCAATTCTTAACCCTTTGAAAATAAAGTTCGTTCGTTCGTTCGTTCGTTCACCTTTCATACTGAATTCATTTATTCCCATACGCATTTTACATATCATTGTCAAGGAATTCAACGTTGCAAAGTAAAATAAAATAGCACATTCATATTAATATTAACTACTTATAAACATGACATAAAATATGTTGAAAAGTACAAACATCGTCATTAGAACCTACAGTTGAAATTATAAGAAAAGATAATCTGATTTGGGGGGGGGGGGGGGGGGAGGGGGGGGGCATGTAATCAAAACTAATAAACTATTCGAAAAGTCTACGATTGTATGAATAGGGACTGAAAGAGAGCGAACAAACTTTATTTTCAAAGTGTTGAGAGATAGGAACTTAGGCCCGTCTAAAAGAACGAACGAACGAACGAACTTTATTTTCAAAGGGTTGAGAATTGGGCTCGCAGGCCCGTCTGACATTCTGCCCTTCCATTCTCAACGGGAACGTGAGCCTGTTAGAGTGCTTCAAACAAATGTACTTAGCAGAGGGCATTTGTTTTTTTATTTTTCTAAAGTTCGTGGATGCAAGCCATCAGACGATTTGTGGTACTAACGCCGCTAGTGTGAGAGAAAAGCATCCATCCTAACCTCTACGGTGGAAGAGAGTGCGGAGAAGGCTTTCGTCATCACAGAAGTGATAAACCACAGCTGCAGGACTCAGCTAGAGTTAAGCCTCTTGTAGAATAGGCGGAAGCAACGGACTTTTGTTAAATCCTTACCTACTTTCCCGTGGCGAAAACTTATATCTAAATTTCACCAATCTTTCCATATTTATTTTAACTGTTAAAGACTAATTCGTTATTAAAATTGTTACATATTGTTTTAAAACTAAACAATCATAGTCGCTTCAGTTTTATATATATGAAAGCAAACGTATGAGCCAGAATATTATATATATATATATATATATATATATATATATATATATATATATATATATATATATATATATATATATATATACATAGATATATATATATATATATATATATATATATATATATATATATATATATATATATATATATATATATATATACCTAGACTTATATTTACCTCTAAACAGAGGTATACTTTATAAGAGGGATTTCGTTGGATTACACCAACGGGGGGCTTGAACGGGCTAAACCATTGTTAAAATCCTTCACATAAGGCGACGGACCAGATATAATGCGTTAACAATTGTTCAGCCCAATGCAACATTGTTCGTGACTTCTAGAAATATCTTGTGAACGCTCCCTAAAGGTAGAAGTGTCATTAATCTTCTATCTACATCTCTGCCAAGAGTAATCTTGCGCGCAGGTAGATACATTGGAAGCCAATATTAGATACTCTTGAGCTTTGGTCACTGTTGGGCCACTATTGCAAAGCAGGGGAAACAATCTGTGACAAAGCAGAAAAGGTATTCAGCAGGGCTGACTTACTCCATCCTTATCTGTTATGTGCACTGAGTCCAGGGAAGCAAACTCTGCCACCCTCTGAATCCATTGAACTGTTTATGCTACCTAAGTGCTGGGGCAGACCAAACCAAAAGAGTCGGAACACCAGTCACCTGCGCTGCTACTAAAGACCTTGAGGAGGTGAGTATGACACCTACTAGCAAAACTACCATAGAAAAGATCTCCTAGTCCATATTATGACCGTAGTTGTTTTTTTTAAACCATAAGAGTACATATGTTTGTTTAATTTGTAAATCTTTAAGAATTGTGAGAACCTATATCTTTTTCTAAATTTAACTCAACAATCTGTTGTTATTTTTCTTGTTACCTTTATTTGGGCTGTATTTTGTTTTTGTTTAAGACATAAATCTACACCCTGTGGGCAGAGCCATAAGCAAACTAACTTCTAGTGGGTTGGGATATTTTAGTTAATGTGGCTGGACACCAAATTTCCTTTCTCAACTGTATGTGCTTTACATCGTCCTTCTGTAGGATTCATGAGAGAGAATTTATCGTCTAGAAAATATCCTGTTTAGTTGGCAGAATTATCTTTGCATTAGGGATTTCTAGTAGTCTATTTCCCGAGGAGAGGCAGTTTCTTCAAACTCATATACTTATCAATAAGACATTATTATCTTTATTTTTCCATTCCATTCAATCTGTCCTTCTTCCTCAAAGTATCCATCACAGAAGGTAGGTTTATTTAGTCAGAAGGTAGGTTTATCTAGTCAGGAGGTAGGTTTATCTAGTCAGACAGAAGGTAGGTTTATGTAGTCAGAAGGTATGTTTATCTAGGTAGAAGGTAGGTTTATCTAGTCAGAAGATATGTTTATCTAGTTAGCAGGTAGGTTTATTTATTCAGAAGGTAGGTTTATCTAGGTGTATCTAGTCCGAAGGGAGGTTTATCTAGTCAGGCAGAATGTAGGTTTATCTAGTCAGACAGAAGGTAGGTTTAACTAGTCAGACAGAAGATATGTTTACCTAGTCAGACAGAAGATAGATTTATCTAGTCAAACAGAAGACAAATTTATCTAGTCAGACAATCAATCAATCAATAACGTTTAGCTTCCCAAGGAGCATAAGCCTTCAACAAACACATGCCAAGTCCTCCTCTAGTCAGACAGAATACAGATTTATCTAGTCAGACAGAAGATATGTTTATCTAGTCAGACAGAAGACAAATTAATCTAGTTAGACTGAAGGCAGATTTATCTAGTCAGACAGAAGATATGTTTATCTAGTCAGACAGAAGACAAATTAATCTAGTTAGACTGAAGGCAGATTTATCTAGTCAGATGTCGTGAAACGAGTGTGTAAACCCACTACTTTGTTTAATCACTATGTCGCGATACAAATTTGCCCAGCCAATCAACGAGCACCGTTCACCAGTCTCTGAGACAGAATAAAATTAGACTTAAGCCCTGTTTTTCGGAACTCGGTTGGGGCCATCTTGTCACCCAATATGGCGGAAAAACAATAAAATTAGCCATAAGCCCTGTTTTTCTGTGACTCGTCTCGGTCAAGGATAGTACTGAGCATGGTACTAAACCGCATTTAGCCAATCAGCTTGCCATGCCGAGAACCAACCAAAAGCTGTCCCTAAGCAGTAAAAGTTCCCACATCTACCTATATATACGGGCGGATTTTATGCATAATCACACAACACTAACACGAAGCCAGATAGACGACTGACTGAGGAAGAGAAGCTGTCAACCTTGATTTATTGCTTACCTGCGTACATTGACCTGGCAGACTGCGTCACTAGTCGAGTCAAAACCTGGCCTGTTTAAATCTTAGAGGGTAAGCATAATTATACTTGTAGGAAAATAGGCCTACAGCTGGTATATAATGTTGGTATTTGTTGTGTGTCATTTATACTACCTACACCTGTATATATTTAATATATTTTGGTTCACTATGAATGTATCAGGTTACTGATTGTATCTTGGGGAATTAGGGATAATGATTGTCTTTCCTGGTATGATTGCTGAAGACGATATTCCAACCTGAAATATAACCAAAACAGTCCTTGTTAGGACTCATCAATCTATTGTCTCATCTAACTCCAACCTGAAATATAACCAAAACAGTCCTTGTTAGGACTCATCAATCTATTGTCTCATCTAACTCCAACCTGAAATATAACCAAAACAGTCCTTGTTAGGACTCATCAATCTATTGTCTCATATAACCAATCTATTGTCTCATCTAACTCCAACCTGAAATATAACCAATCAGTCCTCGTCTCATAATACTGCTATCATCAGAACACAACAATTTTGTTAGGATATATGTTACCAGCCTGTATAGCACTTGTCAGAGAGGGCCTGGTATATTATAGGGGAAGGAGTTGGTTGTATCACACCTAGGTGTACATATTATTGGATGTATTCATGTATTGAATTTATATTATTGGATGTATTCATGTATTGAATTTATATTATTGGATGTATTCATGTATTAATTATCAGAAAGAATGTTTTGCAAGTAGACACATGTCTTGTCTCGCTATTGCTAAATCATACTGAGCCATGTTGTCATTCATCCTACATGCAAACACCTGAGACACGCTCATCTCATATACAATAGAAATAGGTGGGCTTGAGGACAGAAATTAGCCCCTATTTTTACTTGCTACAGGTTTTATTCGTGTCATCAAACCTGAGGTCGTATGTCGTGTCAATCCAGCTGCCTGGAACGTCGCAGGAGCACAGTGATTGCACAGGATCTACATCTTTAGCCCCCCTCAGTCTTGGGTGGGCTAACGAAACGATCATCAGCGGGTGTTGTGTGCAAGACACTAAGAAGGACATAACTTTTGAGAGATGAGTACACATTAGTACCATTTCCGTCTGCAATTGTGAGCTATTAACTGTCTATGAAGAGATACTGAGTTAGCGTAGCAAGAGACAATAATAAGATCATAGCTGATAAATTATATATATATATCATCATCATAACCCTCCACTCCCAAAGGAGCATAGGCCTTCAACAAACACATGCCAAGTCCTCCTGTCACGTGCCATCATCTCAAGTTCATTCCATGTTCTCCTCATCATTTTCACCTCTGTTTCCAACTCTCTTCTCCATGTACTTCTTGGTCTTCCTCTGCCTCTCTTGCCCTGGGGGTTCCAGAACAAGGACTGCCTTGTAATGCTATCAACAGGTTTTCTCAGTGTGTGTCCTATCCATCGCCATCGTCTTCTTCTCATTTCTTGTTCCACTGGCACTTGTCTAGTTCTTGTCATCAGTTCCACGTTGGTAACCTTGTCATACCATTTTAATCCCTCTATTCTACGCAAGCACCCATTTATGAAAGTCTGTAGCTTTTTGGTTGTTGTCTTTGTTGTTCTCCATGTCTCTGAGCCATACAATAGGACTGACTTCACATTTGAGTTGAAGATTCTTATTTTCGTGTTGGATCCTATTTCTCTTGATCTCCATATATTTCCCAATGCAATGAAAGCTCCTCTTGCCTTTTGTATTCTTATTTTGATATCGCTATCTGTCCCTCCAACTTTGTCTATATTACTGCCAAGATATGTGTATGATTCTACATCTTGTATTGATGTTTCTTCAAGTTCAACCCTGTTATCATTACCTGCATTTATTCGCATTATTTTTGTCTTTTCCCTGTGTATTTTCAGACCCAATTGCTGTGACCTCTCATCAAGTGTTTTCAATTTGTCCTGCATCTGATTACGGTTATGGGACAGAAGAGCCAAGTCATCAGCAAAATCCAGATCATCCAACTGCTTAGTCAGAGTCCACTGGATTCCATTTCTGTTGTGTGTTGCCGATGATCTCATAACCCAATCTATTGCCAGCAAGAAAAGAAATGGAGACAAGAGGCATCCCTGTCGCACTCCTGTTCTTATCCCAAACGGTTCTGTAAGCTGTCCTTCGTGAAGAACTCTGCATGTCATGTCTTAATATGTTTTCTTTATTAAATTAATGATCTTCAGGGGAACTCCATAATGCCTCAACAATTTCCAAAGTGATTCTCTGTCTACACTGTCAAATGCCTTTTCGTAGTCCACAAATCCGATGTATAGTGGTGAATTCCATTCCAGACTTTGTTCAACTATTATTCTCAAAGTGGCTATCTGGTCTGTACATGATCTGTTTTGTCGAAAACCTGCTTGTTCATCTCTCAGTTTTTGTCTATGGACTCTTTTAATCTCTCAAGGATAATCCTGTTTAATACTTTTCCTGGCACTGATAGTAACATTATTCCTCTATAATTTGTGCACTCTTGTAAATTTCCCTTCTTAGGCAACTTAACCAGATATCCTTCCTTCCATTCTGCTGGTATCTCTTCCTTTTCCCAGACTTTACCAAGTAATTTATATAACATCTCTGTAGCCGTGTCGATATCTGCTTTGATGGCCTCTGCTGGAATGCCATCAGGTCCAACAAATCCATTACATTCCATCTTCCAACATCCATCCTTCAGCACAAGAGTAGATAGTGTATATACTAAATAAATAATAAGGAAATTGTATTTGAACGACTTGTCAATTTTTTAATAATTGTTTAGTAAAATCTGTTTCCTTGTTTTTTAAAATATCACAGTTAGTTACACAGCGGGGGTGGCAATTTATGACTGTCTCCTCTCCACTAAATTTTTTGAGATCAGATCATTCACAGCCGTAACTAATTTGTGATACCAGCAGTTCTCTCAGACACTGGGACTTCACCATTTTCTGCAGAAATTCTATTTCTGTAATTGTCAGTACTATCCTGATTCTAGACCCAACAAAAACCTCACGCTACATCAGACAGAAGACAAATTAACTCTAATCAGACGGAAGACAGATTTATCTAGTCAGACAGATGATGTGTTTATCTAGTCAGAACGATAATATGTTTATTTAGTCAGACAGAAGATATGTTTATATAATGAGACAGACATCATGTTTATCTAGTGAGACGGATAGCATGTTTAACTAGTTAGACAGACAGACAATATGTTTATCTAATCAGACAGGCAATGTGTTTATCTAGTCAGACAGACAATGTGTTTATCTAGTCAGACAGACTATATGTTTATCTAGTCAGACAGACAATGTGTTTATCTAGTGAGACATACAATACGTTTATTTAGTTAGACAGACAATGTGTTTATCTAGTTAGACAGACAATATATTTTCTAGTCAGACAGACAATATGTTTATCTAAAAACGCAGATTTTGGAACACTGGGCACAACACTTCAATGCCATCTTAAATTATCCATCAACCGTGAACGACCAGGCCATTGCAAGCATACCGTAAGTTACAGTCAACGATAGACTTGACCTTCCACCCAGCTTGGAAGAGGTCAAGAAAGCAACCAGTCTACTGTCCAGCGGCAAAGCCCCTGGATCAGATGTTATTCCTGCTGAGATTTATAAAGCTGGAGGCAGCATGCTGCTGCAGAGATTAACAGACCTCTTCCACTCAGTCTGGGATGAAGAACAGATACCACGGGAATTGAAAGATGCCACCATTGTTCACATATACAAGCGAAAGGGAAATCATCAATCATGTGATAACCATAGGGGAATCTCCCTATTATCTATTGCGGGCAAAATCCTGGCTCGAGTCCTGCTCAATCGCTTGACTGTTCATCTCGAATCGCAGGACTTACTTCCAGAGAGTCAGTGTGGTTTCCGAGCAGGCCGCGGGACCGTCGATATGATATTTGCTGCTCGCCAACTTCAGGAGAAATGCCAGGAACAGTACAGTGACCTATACACAACATTTATTGACTTGACCAAGACCTTTGACACTGTCAATAGGGATGGACTATGGAAAATTATGGCGAAATTCGGCTGTCCCGATAAGTTCATCTCAATTGTCCGCCAGTTTTATGAAGGTATGATGGCTCGCGTATTGAATGATGGAGAACCTTCTGAACCCTTTCCGGTCACAAACGGTGTCAAACAGGGATGTGTGCTCGCTCCGACACTATTCAGTATGATATTTGCTGCCATGCTGTCTAACGTTACGCATGGCAGTAGTGACGGCGTACACATCAGATACAGGACAGATGGGAAGCTGTTTAATTTGAGACGATTACAGTCCTTTACAAAGGTGAATGAAACAATGATCTCTGACCTTGTCTTTGCGGATGACTGTGCCCTCAACACCTGCACAGAACTAGACATGCAGAACAATATGAGGAGGCTTTCTGTAGCGTGTGATGACTTTGGTCTTACCATCAATACGAAGAAATTTGAAGTAATGTTGCAACCTGCTCCTCGGAAACCTTACTGTGAACCAAATATCACAGTAAAGAGCCAACGTCTCCAAGTGGTGGACAGCTTCACTTATCTAGGCAGTACCCTTACCAAAGATGCGAATATCGACGCCGAGGTCAACAACAGAATTGCAAAGGCAAGTGCAGCTTTTGGAAGACTAAGAGTAAATGTCTGGGATCGACAAGGAATTAGTGCCGCCACCAAGATAAAAGTATATCATGCAATAGTGCTCACTACCCTCCTGTATGCCTGTGAAACATGGACAGTGTATAGCAGATACGCCAAGAAGCTTAATCATTTCCACATGAGCTGTCTTCGCAGGATACTCAGGATCAAGTGGCATGATAGAGTATCTAATTCTGAGGTCCTCAACAGAGCACATATCTCAAGCATCTACACATTGCTGCAGAGGGCCCAAATTAGATGGGCCGGACATGTTGTTCGCATGCCCGAAAAACGCCTCCAAAAGCAGTTGATGTACAGCGAACTCTCTATGGGTAAGCGAACAGTAGGGGGACAAAAGAAACGCTTCAAAGACACACTGAAAGCATCGTTGAGCAGCTTCAAAATTGATGTCTCCTCCTGGGAGACTATCGCACATGATCGCTCTGCCTGGCGGACAAACGTTACTCAAGGCGCTCGCATTGCAGAACAGAATTTATCTGATAAGGCAGAAGGCAAGCGTGCTGTAGGACTAATCAGCCACATGAGATCACGACACAGAGGTCTCACAATTCAAGTCTGAAGCTGTCGCCATCTTCGCTTGCGATGGGCAACTATTATTATCTAATCAGACAGACAATGTGTTTATCTAGTCTGACAGACAATATTAATAATCTTGTTAGACAGACAATATGTTTATCTAGTCAGACAGGCAATATGTTTATCAAGTTAGACAAACAATGTGTTTATGTAGTGAGACAGACAATATGTTTATCTAATCAGACAGACAGACAATATGTTTATCTAGTCAGACAGACAATATGTTTATGTAGTCAGACTGACATACAATATGTTTATCTAGTCAGGCAGACAATATGTTTATTCTAGTCAGACAATATGTTTATCTAGCAGAAAGACAATATGTTTATCTAGTCAAAGAGACAATGCGTTTATCTAGTCAGACAGACAAGATGTTTATCTAGGCAGACAGAAGGTAGATTTATGTAGTCAGACAGGCAATATGCCTATCTAGTCAGACAGAAATTAGATGTAATCTAGTCAGACAGATCTAGAGATTTAGATAGAATGACAATATGTTTATCTAAACATAAGATAGTTGTACATAAAGTAGACAGACAAAAGACATGTTTATCTAGACAAACAGAACATACATCGACATAGACAGACAGAAAACAGGTTAATCTAGCCAGACATTCATCCGTCAGACAGAAGGTGGGTTTGTCTAGTCAGCAGACCCTGCGAGACGGGAAGACTAGCAGGCTTATTTGGCCCGCGCCTCACCTCGCACATCCCATTTCAAACGAGTATGGGTGCCTTTCTTTACATTTAAACAAGGGCCTTTTAGTCAATATAAGTGTATCTAGTCAGATAGAATAAGAAGAACCGTATTTTTCCATTTTTCTAGGTTTTAGTATACCCAAAAAGGTAATTTCCTATTACTCGTACCTTTTTGCTCCGCAGTGAATATGTGTAGATATGTCTTGTTTCGTAGCAGTTAGGGTTAGGTTTAGGGTTAGTATTAGGGTTAGGATTAGGGTTAATACTAACCTTAACCCAAACCCTAATCCTAACCCTAATCCTAACCCCAATCCTAACCCTAATACTAACCCTAAACCTAACCCTAACTGCTACGAAAGAACACTTAACTACACATATTCACTGCGGAGCAAAAAGGTACGAGTAATAGGAAATTACCCAGAAAAAAGTGGCCCAAGTAATGCTGTTTATTAGTTTCGCTTTCTTCTCTTTTTTTTTTTTTACAAGTGGATCATATACCGTTCAGCCCAACCACAAGGACTGTCAAATAAATTATGGTGCCCCTTTCTATATTTAGAACGTTCTTTATCACTGACAGCATATCTAGGCCAATACGCCAAAAAACATAATCTCGAAGAATAGCATACAAAAGACCACAAAACATAAACATACGTTGTCTGTTCTGACCTCTCTCCACTGTCTTTCCCGATAACAGGCCCCCACACTGTCACTGCTAATTCTTTTCTTGTCACTGTAAAGACCCCTGCACCCACTCTCAAATCAAGTGAGTGTTGCGGTTATTATCTATCTAATTAATAAACTACCAGTTAAAAAGACATCTAACTTAATCTCAATCGTAACCTCCCCTTGACTGAACAAAAATATATTTGAATTGCTAGCAGATAATGTTGAATAACTGTGTTTATCACGACTTGTGTTCGAAGCGTCACTATGAATCAGATTTTTAGATAACAGGCAGAGTCGGCCTAAGGCTGCAAAATTTGGGGTGCAGAAAAATCGAGTCAATAGATTCAACGAAAAAAAAAAAACAAACAAAAATCGTAATTTCGAGAGAAACAAAAAAAAAAAAATGGTTCCTTATTCAGTGTTTCTCTGAAGAGCACTTCAGAGAAACACTGAATAAGGAACCACCAGAGACTCAGCTGAATGTTCCTGAGGCTGAAAGTGACTTAGACGTAAATACAGACATTCCACGAAAAGAAGAAATTATCACAGCTATCAAAGGGCTAAAAAATGGAAAAGCGCCTGGTCACGACAATCTGAATGCTGAGCTATTTCAAGACCCCTGAACATTATCCACTATGCACAAGTCTGGGAAACTGAGACAACACCAACAGAGTGGAGTAAAGGAATAATTGTCAAATTGCCCAAGAAGGGCGACCTTGCAGACTGCAACAACTGGAGAGGAATTACCCTCCTCTCAGTTCCCAGCAAAATACTGGCAGGATAATCATCCAGAGAATTTCAAAAGCAGTTGACCATAAACTGAGGAAAGAACAAGCGGGCTTCAAAAGAACAGAAGATGTGCAGATCATATATTTTGCCCTCAGGAGCACCTCAGTTGGCAGAGACAGCTGTACATTAACTTTGATTTCGACAGCATACACAGGGACAGCCTATGGAAAATTCTGAGGGCTTAATGGAATTCCCAGTTTCCATTATAAAAAGCCTCTATTCTAACTTACGTGCAGTGTTGGATCGAGTAATGTAACTTTCGAAGTGAAAACAGGAGTACGACAGGGATGCCCCTTATCAACAACATTATTTTTGACAGTCATAGATTGGGTGATGCGCCAGACAACAGAGGGCAGTCCAAGAGGAATTAGATGGACAACGTTGTCGACAGTGGAAGATTTGGCATATGCAGATGACATTGCACTGATCGCGCATTCACACCAAAACATTCAAGACAAAACTGATAGACTGAATAAGTTTTGGCCTAACATCCATCTTAAGTTTGGCGATCATGTCAAGGAAGCATGAACGACAAAGTGTTGAAGAGACACATTTTACTTACCTAGCTTAGAAACCAGCAAGGACATTAGCCAATATAATGAGAGGCGTATGTTTTTTTTAAAACATTAATTTTACAGACATCTGCCTAAAAAATGAATACAATACAACTTAAGTGAACATGCTTTATATTTATGTCCTCAGAAAGGGATTACTTGACACAAAAAAACAACTTGTCTGTAAGATTTGGGGCTATTCTGCTGGTATTATACAGTCAAGGAACGTAAACAAACCTTCTATACAATGTCTTTTCACCCCCCCCCCACACCAGTTCCTCAACCCCACCATCCACCCCCAATAACTGCCCCCCCCCCCACTTAATGAACTTATTATATTACATCTTGGGTGACATCTTGGGTAGTGAGATCAGATGCCTAGCCTTCTCGGATAAGGATGAAAAAATAGGAGGTCCCGTGTTCAAGTTGGCCACGTTAAAAATCCCACGGCAGTTGGAGATCGTAAAGAGTAGTGTGGCTTGATCGTCTCCATTGTTCCACTGTAGTGGTCCATGTCACGGGATGCCTCCCCTGCTTTGCAGTAATGGTCCAACAATAGCCAAAACCTAGATTATCTAATGAGGGTCTTCAAAAGTATCTACCTTCGCTCAAGATTACTCCCGTCAGAGTTGGAAATAGAAGGGTGATGATGCTTCTATCTCGAGGCAGTGTTCATAAGATATTTTCAGAAATCAAGAACAATGCTGAATTGAACTGAGCAAATGTTAACTTTGTATCTGCCCGCCGCCTTTTTTTGAAAGATTATTATGTATTTTATTGTTAGTTCGTTCAAGCCCCCAACTGATTTAACAGTAAAATGTTACTTCATTAGCTCTGTTATATCTGGAAGAAATATTGATTCATGCGTGTGCACTTCTCTCTGTAATAATTAATTCAACTATGAAATTGTAACAACATATAACACATTTAATGATCAATTATCTTTTACAGTTGTAAATAAATGAAGGATTGGTGAGTTCAATGTTAGTTTTCGTCGCTGAAAATTCGCTAGAAATGTAATTTGTTTGAAAACAGCTAAAACTGTTCATTTGGTTCTGGCCTGATAAGTGTCACAGAATGACCACAGACTTGACATTTGCCTGACATCCTGTAATTCATTCTGTGCCTTTCACTTTCTTTTCGTTGACTTTTGATCGTATTTGTTATTTTCGAGTCATTGTTTACACTTTCTTCCTGTAATTAACGTCATGACTGTTTACCTGATCATCCTTGCTGAGAGATTAGACACAGGTGAGGCAATATTGGCCGCCAGTCATGCTAGTCAAATTCTCGTGAACCAGACATGGAGGGTGTCACAGAATGACCTCGAAACTTTTCATTTCTTGTGCCATCCCGTAATTTATTTTGGGCTCTTCACGTTCCATTTTCCTACTTCGAACAATATTTGGTATTTTCGAGTCATTGTTTACACTTCTTCTTGAAATAATTCGTCATGTTTGTTTGCCTTCCCATCCTCGCTGAGAGTTGATACAGGTAAGACCAGATTGGCCGCCAGTAATTTTCCTGTAGTGACATTCTTTGTTTGTGTTTGCACAGGGAGCGCCGGTCATATGAGAGACACATCTGAAGACGAAGGAAATGTTGAAATCGCTTCCGGACATAATTATTACGAAGACATTAATTGTAATAACGTAGGAAGTTGTGAGTGTAAACATTACCGATAATCGACGAAAATAACAATCCCTTATATGGAAAGTGGGACCGAAGACGCAGCAACAGTGATAAATGCAGTCAGCGACCCATAGCTTGAATCCTTGCTTCAGGGTCAGCGAACCAGAGCTGAGCAAGACCCTACTCCACCTCCAAGTGGTGGTCCTGGGAACAAACTGCATCACTGCACCCTGGCTGAGAGAGTGGGGATCGAAGAGGGAAGGCAAACTCGGTCCCAAAAATGCCATGCTGAAACCGGATGTGTGTCGTAGATTTTTGAAATCGAGAAATCTTCTCTCTTTCACCTATCTTCTACGACAGATTTAGAGGAGTCAGACAGTCTAAACATATATATATATATATAGTTCTATCCACTCACGTGCACGCACATACAAGACGACAGTTAGACGTACAGACGTTGGAAAACTATAACAAATGATTATATAGATATTTTGGAACGAGCTGACCAACGCGCTGCTTAAGTTCTCGAGAAATTTTAATTATCTTAATAAACTTCTATCACAACATAAAATATTACATCAAGCATATACAAATAGTCATAAAAATCAAGGAATTGCTACAAGAAATGATAGACCCACAGTTATGATCTTTCCTCGATGTTTAGCCCACAGTCCCGTTAGGAGAAAGATGATAGCCCAAAGAGTCACCGATACATATGATTTGGGTCTAATATTTTCCTTTTTTGTAGGTATGAACTGACTTTGATAGCAGTATCTATTCTAAGGGGAAAATATTGTTAGCAACAAACTTGCATAAAGACAGTTAAGACAGCAAAATGGG
This sequence comes from Oreohelix idahoensis, assembly GCA_024509875.1. Taxonomy (NCBI): domain Eukaryota; kingdom Metazoa; phylum Mollusca; class Gastropoda; order Stylommatophora; family Oreohelicidae; genus Oreohelix; species Oreohelix idahoensis. The sequence goes on along the minus strand of JAMPIV010006993.1, from coordinate 24,189 downwards.
TGCCAAAATACAACCATAAGAACCACTCAGACCTGCGTTCACTCTATTCATTCAGCCGTGGCCACGTGCTCTCATACATACTTACAGCTTTGTTCGTAGCATCTGGGAACATAGTTCTTAAAACATTCACATACAGATTCGTTAATTGCAGTCTTGACCAAGAAATCCCCAGTTCCGAACAGACGGGTTGAATTCTCTGCTTCAGGGAACGATTCCTTGGGTGTTCTTATTTTTCGGATGTCTGTTTAGGTCACATTAAAATTGTCCACGCACGAACATCAACAACGAGCACAGTGTCAATAGCTTAGGTTTCTAGAAATGAGGAATGTCAGATCGGTGTATACTTTCAGGATAGGACTATATTTGGTCACCACATCACTAGTCAAAACTCCGTCGGAATGTTACTGACGTTAATATGTTACTTGCCACACAGGCTAAAAATGTACTTGAGTTGTTTCTCATGAAGAATTAAATATGGCGCGATAGGCCTGTTACTTCATTTAACCTTTAGAGTACTTGTAAAGATTATGCACCAAGGCTTTTAAGGAAAATGTTTTAGTTCTTCACAGATATCACTCATCAGTACTTAACGCTGGCAAAGTTTGGGTTAACCCCAGTATTCACTGAATGAAGGAAAAAACACATATAAAATAATTATACATACTAGGTACTCGTTATAACTTACATTTTTAAACTGCAAGCGTACAGCTTGACTTATCATTTAAATTCCCGTAAAATAAGTTATATACATAAAATCAATCACCATGAATTAGGAATACATACGTATCCCGTCAATACTCACTGATGTAGCATTTCAGTTATAAGTTAATTTTAAAATATATTCCCGTCTGATTATTTAGCAGGAAAATCAAATTCATTTATAGCTGCGTGATTTTAAGCTAGAAATATAATTTATTCTGCTTTCCACTGAAACACGTCACTAGAAAATAATACAGACTATATTTTAATTCTCTCTGGACAAAAGAACTAGTGAAAATGAAATAGGCGATTTAACACTTTAAACACTTCACAAAATACTAGATATCTAATATACAATATTTACCTCCGCACAGAACTACAGATTAATACCACGAACTAGAATCATTCAATATAATAGTAGTCTAGAACTCGGCAAAATTGCCCAGAAACTAAAGACTTTTCAATACACAAGATATTTCTTCTAGCCTGGCGATCTGTCTACTGCAGATTTAGGAGTAAGAATGAAAATCTAGTTTTAAACTCTGGTTAATATCTATGAAACGGACAAAGATGAGTGCTATTTCCAAAACCACGCAATAGCCTCCCCTTTCCTTAACACCTACGTAATTTAGACACTAGCTCATAACTGCCAAAACGTGCGTCTTCGCACCTTACGCCAAAAACTGGCCGTGGAGCGTGAGTGTCATGGAAAAACCCAGACTATATGTCTCATTCCAGAGCGCTGCCTGCGTGTCATATCACACTTCACTCCGAGAGAAACGTTAGTGTCGGGTGAAAATGCTAGACGATATGTCTCATTAGATGGCAGTTTCCACACCTAACCGGGAACTAGCCTGACGAAACGCCCGTGACATGAGAAAAGTACAGACGCATGTATGCTATCTCTGTCTGCCTAGACGAGTATTCACACGTTCTATCGTCCTGCTGCACTGACATCTGCGTAATAGAATGCTTATCAGTAAGAGAAAGAAAAACGGTAAAGTGAGAATGGGAAAGAAATATTTTTCGCAAACGAACGAATGCGAAAAATACGGGAAAAGGATACAGAGTGATAATAAAATAGAGGACACGGGTGGAAGAAAGAAAGAATATAGAGAAAATTTATTGATCATAAAACCCTCTGTGACAGAACGTCGCCCCTTTAAGATATGGAAGCACTCCATGTCTACGTTATGGAAATAAATTTCCTATATCCGTAGCTTCAGGGTGTCTGTCCTCTTCCCTCTCATCTCCCCCCTCCATCTCTCTCCAATTCCTACTCAAGTCTACTCCCAAAGTTTCCTTTCTCTGGAATGTCTCCCATGCGCGCTTGAAAGAGCGTCGCCGCCTTTGACATTTTTGAAAGATTACGTGTGCTTGCAGTGGAATTTCCCTGCCACTATCGTCATCTTCGTCAGTTTTGGCGATCGTCAGGAGATGTTCGGAGGTTGGCACTGGTCTTTCCAAGAATTTCTTTAACATTTAAATGGAAAACCTTTTCCTTTCCTTTAATAGAGATCTTGTAGTTAGCCTTAGAAATCTTTTTCAGGACGGTAAACGGCCCTTGCCATCCGATCCTCAGTTGGTTGTTTCCGGTAGGGAGTAACACCAAAACTTTCTCTCCTGCTTCCAATTCTCTTTCTTTCGCGACTTTCCTGTATCGGTTAGCGTGCTTTGTGCGTGCTCGCTTAAAGTTGGTCGTTGCTAGGTCCCATCCTAGTTTCAACCTTTACTTTAAATCCGACACATATTTGCTTGCTGAGACAACTGTCTCATCAGCCTTCTGGTCTGTCAGCGACCAAAGTAAGGCTTCGAGCGGGCCCTTAATGGGTCTGCCGAATAAAAGCGTAGCTGGCGGAAATCCTGTGGAAGTATGAGGAGATTCTCTGTAGCTAAATAAAGCTGCAGGAATACAAAGATCCCAATCTTCAGGTTTCACTTGTGCCAGTTTACTTAGCATCATGTTGAGGTTTCCGTTAACACGTTCCACGAGCCCATTTCCGGCCGGAGTGTTGAGGACTGTCTTGCGGCTTGCAGGCATGTGGATTGTGGCCACATTCCACATGCGTGCACCACTAGACACCTCAATTAAACTAAGACCAGAAATCGCGCAAATCAATGTATGACGCGTCTAGCCTAGTTACATTCTAGTCTATGTGTGGCCATTGAGCCGAACGGCAGTGTTGGAATGTGTGGTAAAACCACTTAAGGATCGTGTTTGAATATGTGGCATAGCCACTGATTAAATATATATATGTGGAACGGTAGATCCACTGGAAAGTGTAAGATAGCGTAAGGATCCGTATCAAAATTGATTATAGGACCATGTAGAGTCCGGATTAGAATCGCGAACAAAGCAGATTACGTTCACCTTGAACTTATATATATGGCAGTTAAAGCCTGGCGATGCAAGCCAAAGATGTTGATTAATGATACATAGACAGGATCTATAGATTTACAGATAATGTACTCACTAGTATTGTGAAGGAATAATTCTAAGGATCAGATTCGGTAGGAGTTGGTTGCACACTCTATTACGCTATAAACTTAACGGTTAACCCAGACGAGCTAAGTCTGTGAGAGGAACATTGTGTAGAACTTAGAACTATGATGAAGCCAAGTTAATTGTGTGAAATGTTGTTACACCATTGTGTAAAAGTATATATTAAATTGTTCAGTCGTCCATGGAACTTGTTGGTTGCCTGAATTATGCAAGTTCTCACTCTGTGCTGTGACTGTCATTAATCCTTGCAAGGTCAGTCCAGATTATCACAGGTATTTTCTAAGACTAACTATAATCTAACCAACACTGCGGAAGAATTAATATATAATAACGACACTGAATATAATAATAATTTAATCACACCATAATGGCTTAAAAAAACTGCACTCGAACTAGAAAGCTGGAATTAGAAAAAATGAATTATAATATCTGAAATATTGACAAGCAACCCAATAAACTCACGTCCAACGGTGCTGAATCTTTTAATAACATCTAGCAAGAAAAGATACAGCGGGAGACCGTAACACGGAGTATATGGCTTTGTGTAGATGTGTTGGGTCCTCAAGATCTTCACGCTCTCCTCCATCAACAGGTTTCGGTATGGATATCCGTTATCCGTCAACACTTGCTGAGGGAATCCCAACCGAGTGAAAATCTGCACGAGGGCTTCTGCGACATGCTTTGCATCTGCGCATGTTAGCGGAATAGCTTCTGCCCACATAGTGCATGTGTCGACTAATGTCAGGATATACCTGTTCCTTCTTTTAGTCCTTTCGAAAGGCCCTAAAATGTCGATCACAACCCGTTCGAATGGTGTTCCCACTATTGGCATTTCACCCAAAGAGACTGGGGGTGCCCGTTGCTTGGGTGGCACCCGTTGGCACTGGGCACAGGATTTGACATATCTGATAATATCAGTATTTACTCCTGGCCACCAATAATGAGTGGTTATCCGTTGGTTTGTGGCGTTCTGTCATATATCCGCTAAAGGGAAGAGAGTGCCCCATGTCTAGGATTTGGCTTCTGTACTGTTTCGGTACTAGGAGCTGGTTGTAACCTTGGTCAGGCTTGCCCGTTCTGCGATAAAGTACGCCATCCTTAGAAAAAATGTCCCCGTGTTGTCTGGGTTCCTTAGCCATGGGCAGTTTCCTAAAGCAGGGTGCCAAAGTAGGGTCCTTTTGTTGCGCTTCTTTAAGTTCCATAGGTAACAAATTAGGCGCAGGCTCCCGTTCCTTCTTGGTTTGCCCTCTTGTAGTTACTGCTGCCACAATCGGCTCTTCCGGTTTCCCAATAAACACGTATCTACCACCAAGTATGACTGGGTAGATGGGATCATCCATAACAGCCGCTTTGATCACGCCTCTGACAAACTCAGAGTGGATCTCCACCAGTGCGATGGGAAGCGCTGTAGGTGCATCAACCTTACGAACTTCACAAAATTGGACGGTCTCTGCTGTCTCTTGACCGGGTTTGACCAGGTTTCTGGCAACAATGCTATCATAAGAAAGCCCCGTGTCAAATAAACAAAAAGTTTGAGAACCGTTCAATGTAACAGTACCTCGCGTAGAGGGTCTCTCTCCCTCTACAGGTTGGGAATCACTGTCAATAATTCCGCCTTGCGAGACTGTTAGCAAGCATCCTATGCGTTTCGGCTCGGTGTGCTCGCCCTGATCATTAGTCCCGTGCTCAGGGGTTCTCCCTTTGCCACCTTGTCCTTTCTGGCTGCGCTGCCATGAAGGGCGGTCGGGTTGATCAGACTGTTTACTGTGGTTGGGGTACTTGTTTTTGTAGAACTTGGGTTTTTCAGGAGGGGGGTTTTGAGGTTCAGTTTCTCTGTGGTTATTCTGATTAGAAGCATGAGAAGATTGGTCTAGATTATTTTTTCGAAAATGCTCTTCTGTCGGTTTCCTTTTTGTGGCCGGTAGTTCAGCCAACGCATTGTGATATCGCTCATACTTTTCTAAGATGTCTTCAAGCTTTTCTGCACCCTGCTCAGCTAGAAATCTCCGGATGTCCGCAGACAAAGTGTTCTTTATTTGCTCTGTTATAACAAATTCTTCCAGACCTTCATAGGTACAGGAGAGTTGCGAGAGCTCTAGGCACTTTGTCAGATATCCCTTTAGACGAGATGAGAACTGATGAAAAGTTTCAGAGTTCTCCTTCCTGCTGTTGCGAAAGAGTTGCAAAAATTTGCGAGCATTCATTTCAAAGCGCTCCAGTAACGCTTTCTTCAACGCATCATAGTTGTCTTGTAGGCTGCTTTCAAGTTTAGCGTAAACATCATACGCACTGCTTTTCAAAGCCTGAGAAAGCTTCATATTCCAACGCGACCTCTCTAAACCGTACAGAGTTGCAATTTTCTCAAATTTTTCTAGATACGTGTCAATCTTCTCGTTAGGACAAGGGAAAGATTCTAGCGCAAAAGACATAGCAGTGAGATGAGTAGATTGAGTGTTTGAAGGATCTGTTAAGGAAGAATGAGGAGAAGACTCTCCATTGCTGGAGGTAGAGGCAGCACCAAGACTTTGGACTTCTAGAGCCTTAAGAGCCAACTCATGCTGTCGTCGTTGCTCATTTTCTCTTTCCAAATGCTGTCTCTCCTTCTCTCTTTCCTCATGCTGTCTTTCCTTCTCTCTTTCCTCATACTGCATCCTGCGAATTTCCATTTCCTCATCCTTCTTCTTCTGCTGTAATAGACGGTCTTTCGCTTCTTTCCTCTCCGCTGTTTCTTCTTTCCTCCTTAGTTCTTCTTTTTCCTCTTTAGCTTCACCTGCTTTCCTCTCCGCATCATATCTCTCAAGTTCGTCTCTGACAAAAGCTTTCGCTTCTTCTCCTTCCAAACCTTCTTCTCTCGCTTCTTCTCTGAGCATCTGTCTAAGGTTCGCCCTTTCTGCCATAATAAGTCAGTGACTGAGACTAGTCGAGAAAGAAAATAAGAAAAGGATACACTGGTTCCTACCACGTACGAGAAAATACCAAAACAAAAGATGATATACTTTAACCTGGGATACCTCCTCCTATGCTATAGTATCTAACTATTGCTGCTATTAATCGGCAATAAAGCACCTAATGCAGACGACTACGCCAAATAAATGGTAGTTTAGATTTACTCACTAAAAAATAAGTTGCTACAGTGGAAACAAAACAATTATTGCAAAAATTTTAAGGAGAAAAAAATTCCCTTAATTTTTTAAATCCACTTTAAAGTTCACCCCTGAAGTCAGTTAGGGTAAGGGAGGCAATTAACAAGACGTAATTGTCTGAACGCACTCCTTAGCTTAGCTCAAACACCTACTTCTTCAGAACCCTGTGATTGTTAGACAATCACAAACTTTACCAGCGTTTAGTATTACAAAATCAGCAATTAACATCTATTCCGAAAAAATCAACCTGTAACTCAAATGTATATTACTCAAAATGCTGTGGAAAAACAATTATTAGTTGTGTGGTCAGCACGCCCATAAACAGATCGTTAGTCTAGGGGAAAAATTATTTTTAAAGATATAACAACTCTCAAGACCTCACACTCTTACTCTATATCAGAATAAAGAAAATTTCAGACGAGCTGATATTTGCCGTCTCGTCTTCCTATTCTAAATTCAAAATCCCGTTAGATGAGTCCACATTTGTCGTACTCGTCTTCCTATTCTAAGTTCAAAAATCCTTCGGACGAGACCACATTTGTCGTACTCGTCTTCCTATTCTAAGTTCAAAAATCCTTCGGACGAGACCACATTTGTCGTAGATTTTTGATAAGAGAATTAAGACTTGGGTTGGTCCCTTCTGATTAGATTTGAATAAGTGATAGTCACAGTGAGAGATAGTAATAACAATAGATTTCCTCGAGTGAGATGGTAGACTGTGATAGAGGCTGTCTCTGAAATCGAGAAATCTTCTCTCTTTCACCTATCTTCTACGACAGATGTAGAGGAGTCAGACAGTCTAAACACACACACACACACACACACACACACATATATATATATATATATAACATATATATTTCTATCCACTCACGTGCACGCACATACAAGACGACAGTTAGACGTACAGACGTTGGAAAACTATAACAAATGATTATATAGATATTTTGGAACGAGCTGACCAACGCGCTGCTTAAGTTCTCGAGAAATTTTAATTATCTTAATAAACTTCTATCACAACATAAAATATTACATCAAGCATATACAAATAGTCATAAAAATCAAGGAATTGCTACAAGAAATGATAGACCCACAGTTATGATCTTCCCTCGATGTTTAGCCCACAGTCCCGTTAGGAGAAAGATGATAGCCCAAAGAGTCACCGATACATATGATTTGGGTCTAATATTTTCCTTTTTTGTAGGTATGAACTGACTTTGATAGCAGTATCTATTCTAAGGGGAAAATATTAATAGCAACAAACTTGCATAAAGACAGTTAAGACAGCAAAATGGGTGCCAAAATACAACCATACGAACCACTCAGACCTGCGTTCACTCTATTCATTCAGCCGTGGCCACGTGCTCTCATACATACTTACAGCTTTGTTCGTAGCATCTGGGAACATAGTTCTTAGGACATTCACATACAGACTCGTCAATTGCAGTCTTGACCAAGAAATCCCCAGTTCCAAACAGACGGGTTGAATTCTCTGCTTCAGGGAACGATTCCTTGAGTGTTCTTATTTTTCGGATGTCTGTTTAGGTCACATTAAAATTGTCCACACACGAACATCAACAACGAGCACAGTGTCAATAGCTTAGGTTTCTAGAAAAGAGGAATGTCAGATCGGTGTCTACTTTCAGGATAGGACTATATTTGGTCACCACATCACTAGTCAAAACTCCGTCGGAATGTTACTGACGTTAATATGTTACTTGCCACACAGGCTAAAAATGTACTTGAGTTGTTTCTCAGGAAGAATTAAATATGGCGCGATAGGCCTGTTACTTCATTTAACCTTTAGAGTACTTGTAATGATTATGCACCAAGGCTTTTAAGGAAAATGTTTTAGTTCTTCACAGATATCACTCATCAGTACTTAACGCTGGCAAAGTTTGGGTTAACCCCAGTATTCACTGAATGAAGGAAAAAACACATATAAAATAATTATACATACTAGGTACTCGTTATAACTTACATTTTTAAACTGCAAGCGTACAGCTTGACTTATCATTTAAATTCCCGTAAAATAAGTTATATACATAAAATCAATCACCATGAATTAGGAATACATACGTATCCCGTCAATACTCACTGATGTAGCATTTCAGTTATAAGTTAATTTTAAAATATATTCCCGTCTGATTATTTAGCAGGAAAATCAAATTCATTTATAGCTGCGTGATTTTAAGCTAGAAATATAATTTATTCTGCTTTCCACTGAAACACGTCACTAGAAAATAATACAGACTATATTTTAATTCTCTCTGGACAAAAGAACTAGTGAAAATGAAATAGGCGATTTAACACTTTAAACACTTCACAAAATACTAGATATCTAATATATAATATTTACCTCCGCACAGAACTACAGATTAATACCACGAACTAGAATCATTCAATATAATAGTAGTCTAGAACTCGGCAAAATTGCCCAGAAACTAAAGACTTTTCAATACACAAGATATTTCTTCTAGCCTGGCGATCTGTCTACTGCAGATTTAGGAGTAAGAATGAAAATCTAGTTTTAAACTCTGGTTAATATCTATGAAACGGACAAAGATGAGTGCTATTTCCAAAACCACGCAATAGCCTCCCCTTTCCTTAACACCTACGTAATTTAGACGCTAGCTCATAACTGCCAAAACGTGCGTCTTCGCACCTTACGCCAAAAACTGGCCGTGGAGCGTGAGTGTCATGGAAAAACCCAGACTATATGTCTCATTCCAGAGCGCTGCCTGCGTGTCATATCACACTTCACTCCGAGAGAAACGTTAGTGTCGGGTGAAAATGCTAGACGATATGTCTCATTAGATGGCAGTTTCCACACCTAGCCGGGAACTAGCCTGACGAAACGCCCGTGACATGAGAAAAGTACAGACGCATGTATGCTATCTCTGTCTGCCTAGACGAGTATTCACACGTTCTATCGTCCTGCTGCACTGACATCTGCGTAATAGAATGCTTATCAGTATGAGAAAGAAAAACGGTAAAGTGAGAATGGGAAACAATGTGTCGGGCTGATATTTTCCGCAAACGAACGAATGCGAAAAATACGGGAAAAGGATACAGGCCATTGTTTTATCTTCTTGATATTCTTGAGTGATCGTGTATCGTGCCTTCTATGTAAGATTACGCGAATGCAGGGGTGGAAGATTCTGAACAATAATTGAACCTTGGAATACGATTGATGTGACAAGTCGGTTCCATTGAGTCCACAAATATTTAATACAGTTTACACGTCAAGACGATTCATGCATGTTGATCACAAAGGTACATATTATAACTTGAAAATATATGGCATAGATATGCAGATATCCTATCAGTCCTTGTCCAATAATCAAATTACTGTATGCAGATTGTCATAGCTGTATGCACGCGCGGTTGGGGTTTTCCAACGGCCGACAGTGAGTCTATGAGTCTGGTAAAATCAAATACTATGGACTGTAATTCATCCTTCCTTAATTTTCACTTTCGTACTGACCTTTAATCATTTCAAATCTTCGTAATAGCAATGGACTGACCCATGTCCGTACTTGCATAAAATATATCTGTATGGCAATACCATGCCCAACATTGGAAGGAGAGTCAGACGCGTCTTAACAGCTTGACGGTCAATGTGAAAAAGGGTATGGTTTCTTAGTTACCGACTGTGTCCTAAACAACGCTATACACGTCATAATCGATCGTGTATGAAGCGTTCAGTAATTGAAACATCTATCGCAATATATTAAATGTCTTAACCTTTACAATTGCACGTCTGGTAACCTTTAGCAGACGGCGTTAATATCATATACCGTAACAATTCCCTGTACACCGGGGAAAAAAAAATCGATAGATTTTTTTTCAATATCTATCCGACTTAACAATTTTTCAAAAAAATTTAACACAATTGTGACATATGGCCGACGATGTTCTGAGTAGAACCGTGTTGCGGTCGTGTCAACTAACTATTTGTCATAGTCATCTAATCATAAATCACATTATATATCAATATTATACATATCATTATATCAACTAAATAAATGTCCAATGTTAATAGTGAATGGTAAAATTAAATTAAAGTAAGGTCTGTCGTATTAGTATGTCATATAGGAATTAATTTGACTAATTAAAATTAAATTAATTAATTAAATTAAGAGTTAAATTATTAAGGTTCTAATGTAATGCGATGTTATGAGAGAAGAAAAGACAAACTAAGTAAGAAGAAATAGAAAGAAATTCGAATATAAGTTTTAACTTAATTGTGTGTGTTAAGTGTTAGTGAATAATAACTATCTAATTTAACTAACTAAATAATGTATAGGTACATTAAAAAAAAAATTATTAATCTAATACTTGTGTGAGATTTATTTTCTCTTTTCATAATTTCTTCTTTTAGTATTTCGTTCTCTTTTTTTTTTTTTTGTTCTTTCATTTCATTTTTTTTCTCACATTTCATTTTATTGATAATAATTCAATTAAGAAGTTAAGTTAACTAATTAATTAATATAGGATATGATGATCCATCCGTAGTCTTGATACTGATGAATTCTTTTAGGTAACAATGTTCAAACGTTTACGTTGGAAAGAAATGTCATTTATCCTAGCATCCAAGAATTAAGTATACACAGGAACATCAGTTCGGTTTGTCGTCAGATATTGTTCCATGATTGTTCAATGATATTCGTATATCGTGTATGGACATTAGACGAAGTTCGAATGTCTATATATATACCTTGATTGTCTTTTAATTCAATTCTGTGATGCATATAGTGTTTATACAGTTTAAATTGAAGGCAAGGTTAGTTCCTTTATAGTTGATACTTCGTTCAATCCACTGTAGTATTGATTGATGTAGTTTAAGAGTGTCAATATTGATTATTCGTCGTCAATAGGATTACGTGACAATGCATCTGCCACACAATTTTCAGTGCCAGGAATATGTTCAATGGAGAACTCGAATGGCTGTAGGATGATTGAATATCTGGCAAGTTTCTGGCTCTTATGATTAGAGCGACGCAAAGATGCGACCGCACGTTGGTCCGTCTGTATGGTAAAGGGAGCACCGAGTAAGAATTTTTCCAGCTTCGTTATTGCCCAGATCACAGACAACAGTTCCTTGTCGACTGTTGAATACTTGGTTTCTGCCGGCTTCAGCTTTCTTGATATATATAAGGTGGGGTGTAGAATGCCATCATGGTTCTGGAGCAGGCATGCACCAATGCCGTAGTTACTAGCATCTGTTCGTAAGAAAAATCTTTTGGAAGCATCGGGAAGTCTTAAAATTGGTTCATGTGAGAACAAATTTATAATTTTGTTGAAAGTTTCATTGCATGTACCAGTCCATGTCACCTTCACCGGCATATCTTTTTTTAACAATGAAGACAATACAGCCGTGATGGATGACAAGTTTGGTATGAATCTACTGTAATATTGAACAAGTCCTAACAAACTCCTGACCTGTTTCTTCGTCTGAGGAACTGCTATGTTTAGAATTTTTGAGACTGTACTAGGTAACGTTCGGATATATCCCGATCCAATGATATGTCCCAAAAAGGTTATCTCATTACACGCGATTTGCACCTTTGTAGGTTTAGCAGTTAGATGATAATTCCTTAGAGTATCGAAAACATATCTAAGTCCCGAAACATGTTCCTCAAACGACGAACTAAACAAGCATATGTCGTCAATATATGTAATAACGTCTGGTCTACCTGATAAAATTTGTCGCATCAGGCGAATGAAGGTAGCTGGCGCATTAACAAGCCCAAAAGGCATCACGTTCCACTGGTATAGACCTTGTGGCGTGGAAAATGCGGTGTAGTACTTAGCCTTTTCGGTCAGTGGTATCTGCCAATAACCTTTAGTTAAGTCTATCTTACTAAATATAGTTGCGTTAGATAGACGTGGCAGTAAGTCGTCGATAAGTGGATGTGGTTCGCTGTCAACTATAGTCTTAGCATTTAATTTTCTATAATCAACGCATAGTCTAATGTTATTGTCCTTCTTCCGGACAATCACTAATGGAGAAGAGAATGGCGAATTACTAGTCTCAATGATTCCCAGAGACAACATCTGTTCAAGTTCCTTAGTAGTTTTAGCAAGGAAATGTAAAGGAACAGAATAGGGATGTACACGAATAGGTGTATCGTCATTGAGAGTAATGTCATGACTGATAGCCGATGTGCGACCCGGAACGTCGGTCAACACATCTGGATAAGATTGTAATAAATTAGCAATCTGTAGACGCTGTTGCGGTGTAACCGTTGAAGAGATGGTTACATCCCGCCAAGATTCAGTAGGTTGAACTACTGGTACAGGTAATGGTAACTGTACCTCAGGAAAAGAAGATTCTTCTTCCTGGATGACAGATAAGTTAGTATAATGACAAGTGGATACTGTGTTGTCATCTAGTTCATGAAAAATTGACTGTAAGTGTTCAGGACGTGTATGAAATTGCTTGAGCATGTTAATATGAAATATCTTTTTGTGTCCCTTGATATCTAAGACGTAATCAACGTCAGAAATTTTATCAATGACTTTGTAAGGACCATTCCAAGATATCAATAATTTATTGTTATTGTGAGGAAGTAACACATAAGCCTCGTCGCCTGGGAATAATTGGCGTAATCGTCGAGACTTATTTTGTAGAGATCGAGCCTTAGCTTTTGCAGCCTCAGAAGAAGCTGTTGCCAACTGGCAAGACTCAATAATGTTCTTCCGAAGATTAATTACGTACTCGTAAGATGACTGAGTGTCCTGAGTCATCTCGTCGTCAATTAATAAGTCTTTTATTAGTCCCATAGGACCTCTTGGGGGAGCACCAAAAACTAATTCAAAGGGAGAGAAGCCAGTTTGTTCATGCGGTACCTCCCGATAAGCAAATAGAACAGCTGGGAGTGCTCTGTCCCAGTCATGAGGGTGCTTAGCAGTAACCTTATGTAGTAGTTGTTTAAGTGTACGGTTAAGTCTTTCAACCGCACCATTACTCATCGGATGATAAATACTACTTAAATTCCTATCAATGTCCCAAGTTTTCATGACTTCCTTCATGGTGTCAGATATAAACTGTGACCCATGGTCTGATAAAAGTTTTCTAGGAAACCCTATTCTAGAAAAGATGAGATGTAGTGCATCAGCTACATCTGTGGTAGTGGTGGTCTTTAATGGGATAGCTTCTGGCCATCGTGTGCACAAATCAATGCACGTAAGGACGAATCTATGTCCTCTGGCCGATGGTAGCAATGGACCAATAATGTCTATTGCCATTTTGTCAAAAGGTCTCACTGAGATATCGCAAGCCTGAATAGGCGCCGTGTGAAAGGCTCCACGTGCTTTCACTTCTTGGCATGTAGTACAGGAACGTACATACTGCGAAATATCTCTTGACACCCCTGGCCAAAAGAATGAAGACAGTACTCGAGATCGTGTTCGAGTATATCCCATATGTCCAGCACAATGTGAGTCATGTGCATGTTGAAGAATGTACCGTCTAAAAGTATATGGGACCATAACTTGTTGTTTCATTTGTGATTTGTCATTAAAACATCTAATCAATATGTCATTTTTAATAACAAAACAATGTTTGTTATTATTACCTGAGGATAGATTGTCAACTTTATCAACCAATTTAAAAATTTTTTTTAAAGATTTATCCTCTTTTTGTTTGGTTGCAAATGTTTCCCTGTCAATAGGTGAATTGACTACAAATTCCTCTTGGTTGTCTGCATCCATTTTATTATCATCAACTTTCTCCATGAGTTGAGTCTGCGCTCTAGTCGTCACGGCGTTTCCAGTGCATAGGTTATGTTTCTCCCATTCTATAATCTCATCTGGAGTACAATCTTTACTGCCGTGTATACGACCAACCATCAAATCAGCTATAGGCTTCTTTAGCATACATACTTTTACGTTTCCTGTGAAAAAAGGAGTGTTAACATGAATAATAGCTGTGGGGTAAAACTCTATTGTTCCACCAAAAGTCATGCAACGGACATATTCCCCCGTTGCACAGCTGGGATGTACCAGCGACTGTCGTACACCAATCGTTGTGGATCCCGAATCCCTCAACACTGAGACGACGGATCCATTAACTAATCCTCTGTTAAAAATTAATAGGCCTGTTCCATCGTTGACTGCAAGACCTACCTGTGGTATAATATGTCCGCAGTTAAGCACTGTTTCTTTCGCCTTCTGAAAAATAAGATTGCATTGCTGGCAACTATTTGCCACATTATAATTAATAGCAAAACATGCAGCAGAAGACTGTGTTGTATTATTGTCAAGTGGGACCTGAGCTATAGGGGTAGTATTATTTGTAACTGCCGCCCCTGTATTATGGTTGTAATGAGATGATCCCCGAGAATGAGATCGATTCCGAGTATAATTGTTAGAATTATCTCGTCGTCCTCTATAGTAACTATTATCTCGATGTCTCGAGCCATGATTATTACCATTCCAGTTACTATTATTATTGGGAGTATGTGATCGATTATAATGAGTGTTATGTTGACCATTGTGGTAGTTTGTTTGAGGTGAATAATTTCTATCTCGTGATCTACCTCTGTTGAACTCATTTTTTATTGTTGAAATCATTATTATGTCCCTTCTGAAAGTTAACATTGTGATTTCTTTGGAACCTGCTTCTGTCTACACTGTGATGTCTTTGTTTGCTATTATGATTGTAGGCCATATTAGACGCCACAGGTAGAGGTTCTCTTAACGAGGAGTTAGAAATGGTTGCATTCGGATGTGCCGAACAGTAGTTTAAAGAAATTTTTTCTAACTCATCCATAGTACCTGGTTTACGCTCCTGCAAATATGCAAAAAATGGCTGGCTAACCGAAGATAATACCTTATCCCGCAGTAGTAAATCAACTAATTTGTCGTATGATTTGTTGACTGCTGCCAGTTCAACCCATCTATTAAATGTATTGCGTATGTTCGCAATGAATCCTGCAAAATCCCTTGGAGATTCAGGTAAAATTCCCTTAAATTTCAACCTACAGTGTTCCTCGTCCAGGTGAAACCTTCGTAAAAGCAAGGACTTAATAGCACCGTAGTTATTAGCTATTGATGGGTCAGCATTTTGAGAAGCTGTCAATGGTTCTCCAACCAAGAATTCATTTAATTTGAGTACCCATGACTCTTCAGGCAAATGGTTAGATTTGCAAGTCTGTTCAAAACGTGCCAGGAACGATGAAAGGTCGTCGACGTTCAAGTTGAAAATGGGTAATTTAAAGTTGTAGAAGTGTTTAGGGTGGCTGGATGATGATCCATTTTGTGCGTTATTATTCTGGTTTGCATCAGCACTTTGTGCTTGTAATCTTGCTGTCTCCAATTTAATACGCGCCAATTCCATTTCTTGTTGTAAAATAATTTCCTCTCGTTTCAATTTATTCTCTTCTTCCTGTTTGGCGATTGTTCTTTGCTCTTCTCTTTCACGTTGAGCAATCTCTCTCAATCTATTTTCCTTGGCAATTTGCTTCATCTCAAGTTCTGCTTCCTCTTTCTTTAATGCAGCTTTTTTCTCTTCTTCCTTTCTTTCATATTTTTTCCAGTTCTGATTCAGCAAACTGACGAAGTTCTTGAGATTTAAAACCATAATCCCGACCAATCTTAACGAAATGGTCTATAGTAAGCATTTTGACTTTTATCTGTAAGTAATTATTGATAATTACTGATTAAAATAGTCAATAGTAGCTTCAGAGTAATTATTATACTTACTCAACTTAGAAATATTCAATATAAGTAATCACAATAGTACTGAACTTAATGTCTAAGTTCAACTAATAGACAATATTTTGTAACAATATTGTATCTAAATAATACTATATCATAAATAGTTATGATATCTGTTAAATATAATGTAATTATATCACACAATTAATCTCAATAT
Source organism: Oreohelix idahoensis (assembly GCA_024509875.1). Classification (NCBI taxonomy): domain Eukaryota; kingdom Metazoa; phylum Mollusca; class Gastropoda; order Stylommatophora; family Oreohelicidae; genus Oreohelix; species Oreohelix idahoensis. The sequence continues at coordinate 7,961 of JAMPIV010006993.1, read as the reverse complement.
CCAATAATGTTGGGTATAATTCCTAGTAATTATATTGTTCAATGTACTAAGTCACTCTCTTAGTACCAGAAAAGTATATTAAATAATATACAATGGGTCTATTACCTCAAAGGTAGCTATAAGATTATTTATTTTGTCAATATATATATTATATTATTATGCCCTAGGCATCTATGATAAATTGTAGTGCTACTTTCTTGGACTATCACTGCATAATTATGCAATGTCCCATATTAACCTTAAATTTCAGAAAAAATTAATTAAATTAAATTACAAGTGTATTATTGCATATAATTATCATATTATTAATGTAATATTAGTATATATTATGAGGACAGACAAGCAATGATGCAACTAAAGGGTACAAACAATGTCAAGACGCAAACAAGACATTTTCACAATTAAGAATGAATTTATGAACTAAATAAAATAAGCGGAAATGTCACAGACCAAATGAAGGGTCAAGGTCTGACCGGAGGTCAACTGAATATTCAAGGTACACACAAAAAAAAATGACTGCGAAAAATGATGACGTCACAGGACTCATAACGGACGAAAATTTAATAATCATAAAATAAATGATAGTCAGAGGAGAATGGACGAAATAGTAACGAACATGGTACAGAACTGAATAAAATTATTAACTGAATACGAATAAAATACACCAATTATCTACGGGACAGTACAGCTAACGCAAAATCGTCAAACGATAGCAGATTTGGACAACAAGTCCAATGTCAAACCTCAATGGGGTTTCCAAAGGTGCAATCGTTTAACTGCCCTAAGAAACGACCGAAATTAATTCAGGCATCGTGAGAGCCGCAGAATTTAATTTCAGTTCATCCTCCCTGCCTCCCACGAATTAACAACAAATACATACGATGGAAAACAAATTTAACATATATACATGAAAATACATAGACATGCCTGATCAAAGCAAAATGGACTCAGTATTACGGTTTTGCAATGACGACAATTTAAACAGCTAGACTTATCTTTCCCGTTGCCTCGATCAGTGCTATAGGTCGTCAACAGCTAGGCTAATGCCCCTGACTGCCTGCTCCTGTAGTCCTACTTCTCTGACTTCCCTTCGTCATGGACGGACGTGTTTTTGATCTGCTCTCACATTTCGCAGCATTAACGCAGGAAGTTTAAGTCACATTCCGTGGATTTTTATATCAGTATATTGGTTATTAGACGGTGAAATTTTTAAACATGATATTGTGTTAATGTAATGTGTAACATTTTATAGAATACCGTTGAAATGTGTATCAGTTTTTTTCTCTATGTTATTGGAGGATATTTTTAACAATGACTACATGACTCATCCGAATGTGACCTTCGCCAAAGCAAGAGGTCAGTTGTTGGTCAAGCGTTGCTGTCAAGCATCATAAAATTTTCCCGGTATACAATGTTCCTCACCGATAACAAAACGCCCGGTGGAATGTAACAATGTCATGCTTGGAAGAAGGTGTTAGTTCGCAGCTAACAGTGGGCCCCAGGGACGCTCGTTTAAGACCAACGACCATAAAGAACTATGCTTTGAACAAAGAGAGGGCTATTCACCTAAAACTTAAAGGTTGTAGAACAGGGTCCGGTATAACCTTGAAGCTATCAAGTCATGGAAAATGTGTAACTATAACATTCCAGAACACCTTTCAGTACGAGGCATTTCGTTTCATTGTCATTAAATTCTACGAAACAGGACTTGTAGAGTCAAGAACAGACATAAATGGTGCACTAGTAGAAGACGTTATAACAACACCACTTCTCAAAATTCACCTTTATCACACTAAGAACAAAATTATGATCCAGGGGACTGCCGCAGCTATCGAATCATGGCTAGAAACAGAATTTGAAGAATTAAAAGAATCTGCAAAAATTGTAACTGATGTTGAGTTAGAAAACACTAAAATGGACTCCGCTGTTTCTATGCCCCACTTGGCAGTAGACTCAATGATTCCAGGCATAAGTGACTTTACTACCGACAACGACATTCTCAACATCAGCTGCAACCCAATGTCTCACAGTGAATCAGAAATTCTACCTTCTGCAGTATTGGATACAATAACAGACACCCCTACAATTTCTAAACCTATGTTGGCCATCGAATACCCCATGGACCATGAAAATATACGAAAAGCTGAAACTGTATCTCTTGAGCAACAAAAAGAAGACACCACGAAGTTACCTGTGTCGTGCTGCCAGGAGCTAATGCAAAATATGGAGGACACGCTACGAAGTTTAATTGGTGATCTCATGTCTAGTATACAGACATCGCTCAAGGCCGAAAACGAACTTCTTAAAAGGGAGATAGTATCTCTGAGGGAAGACAATTCTAGCATGAAGGACATCATCGAAAAACTGCAGAGAGACTTCTCACTCTATAAGATAAGACAACCAGATCATCCTCAAACAATAGTAGAAGATTGCGAAGAATCCATACATAAAAATACGCCAAATCAGCAAAAAGGTCACCACCAAACTGTACACAAAAAACACGAAGAGACACTCACAAACACAACATATCCCATTGGAGTCAAAATTACCAACAGATTTCAAGTTCTTGAGGATTGTTCAACAGAAAATGAGCAGGTATCAGCATCCCTACCAGACAACGTTCCAGTGCCCGAAAACCAAATTCACAAATCTCAGAGCCATCACAACAGTCCACAAAAAGAACACCACAAAAGGCAGCAGCATCAATCTAATAGAAAACAAAGTGAAGAAATACGTAGTGACGTTACACATATTGTAATTGGTGACTCCCTCTTGAAGGGTATTTATTGTGAAAGAATGTCCACTACAAGAGAAGACATCGTTTCAGTTATGACAGTGCCGGGGGCTGGTATTAAAAGACTACTGGACATAATTAATAAGTTCGATATTAATCACAAGATAACAAAAACAACACTACACGTAGGAATTAATGATATCATGAATGAGCAGAGCCTAAACCCCTCAGGATTGGTGGCTACAATAAAACAAAAATTTCCCAAAGCCTCCATCTTTATTTCATCAATCATACCACCATGCTATGGGTTTCAGCGTCGCACAGCGGACACTTACAACACAAAACTACAGAACTATTGTAAACAAAACGGCCTTGGCTTCATAAACAATACTCCATTCTTTACATCTAACTCAGGAGCACCTAAGAAACGACTCTACAGAGATCAAATTCACACATCCACACTGGGAAGCAGTATCCTGGCCAAAAACATAAAATATCCAGAAAGGACACAACAAGACAGCTCAACCCATATAGAGAATGCAACGAAATCTACTGAGACATCAACATATAATTACAACACATCACAAACCCCACCTACCCCTCAAAGAAGCACACCTATTGCAAGCAGGCAGCCTTCCAGCTATCACAACGCCACTTTCAATCAGGAAGCCGAATCTTATGATACCATGTTTCCCCCATTAGTCACAAAGCAGCCCCACTCAGGTACCTCTACCAACAGTATTCCAATGTCCCAGGCGCAGAATACTCCTACCAACACTACAACAAGGACGGAAGAAATCAGAGATCACCATGCTTCCTCCCCTAGTTCTTATTATCGTCCTCAGTGGAACCCTGAACTTGTCTATCTGATGCAATTCAGCCCTTCGTCACTTAGACAAGCATTAATGATGTCTGCCCAAAGTCATCCCTATTATATGCTCGGCAGAGACGTCAGTTATTGACGAACAAACACTTTGCTTCACTAAATCTCTGTTACTACAGCCTTCACTCCATTTGAACATTTGTTGATTTTTTAATACAACGGTAATAATCAGAACTTTTAATAGTTTATCGGTTAATATCCTCTAAAAAAAATTTTTCTTTGATTACTTATTTCGTTACAATTTAAATTTCTTATTATCACGCGTAGCTTCAATTTGTTAGAATTTTCGGTGTTAAGGTGTGAAGTGTTGTATACTTGTCTGACTTGTGACTATTATTAATTTCTTCCATCTCTCGTTTAACTTCACTTTGTTGTGTTGAGCAGTTCTGGTGTGATATGTTGTATGCCTGATTGTTTTGTGACAATTTTCATATACTCAGTTGAAATTGTTTTTTATTAGTTGTATTAATTATTTTAATATTGTATTTTCTGCATTTTCTCATTTCTTGAATTCCACTTCCTTGGTGAAGTATTAATTCGTAAAAATATTTTGCGCTTTTTGTGTGCATAGCCTAACTGTTTTTTAACTTGTATTTTTTTATTATATTTTTTTAAAATATATCTTTCTTTTTTACTATACAAGCATGGCTGGTAATTATGTACCGTGGCTTCACAAGGATGGTCTACGACTTGGTCATCTGAATATTTACCATCTTCTAGGTAAACTCCCCGAACTTACATACATTCTAAGTAATAATTTTCACATTTTTGGACTTTCAGAAAGTCGCCTAAATGACAGAATAACAGACGATGACATTGCGTTAAATGGTTTTAAAACTATTCGGCGAGACGCAAGCAAAAAACAAGAGACAGGTATAACAGTTTATATTTCCACTTCCCTTAATTTTCGCCGCAGAAACGACTTAGAGACAGCAGAGATAGAATGTGTATGGTTGGAAATAAAGCTACCGAATCAGGGCCCATTTCTGGTGGGATATCTTTATTGAAATCCTAGTGCAGGACCTATATGGTACGAAGATTTCACCATAATGATGGACAATGTATTTGCCACAGTCAAGGAGGTTGTTCTTCTTGGTGATTTCAACATCGATATACACAATTCAAATCTAACATGGAAAAATATAATATTATCGTACAACTTAAAACAAATAGTTAACCAGCCTACAAGAGTAACACAAGCATCAACCACACTAATCGACCATATCTACGTAACTTGCCCAGAAAACATCATAGAATGCTCTGTCCCTAATATTGCAATGAGTGACCACTATCCAGTATGCTGTACATGGTCAAAGAATAAATGTAAAGTTCCAAAAAATAAACATGTAAGTATCAAATTTAGAAGTTTCAAACATTTCAGTAAGGAATTATTTTTAAATGACTTGCTAACTGCACCTCTCGCCCGTGTTTACCAACTTCCTGATCCGGATGACGCTATTGAATACTGGACAAAAATTTTTTTTATAATGTTTTTGACACGCACGTACCAGCTAAGGAAATTCGCGTCAAACGACAATTAAAATCTCCGTGGATCACGCAGGAAGTGTTGGAGGCTATGAGGCAGAGAGATCAAGCGCACAAAAATAAGGACCTCAACACATACAGGGTATACAGGAACAAAGTTCAATATTTAATTCGGAAAGAAAAGAAAAATCGTTTTAGAAATATGGTTCAGAACAAATCAAATAGTAAGGAAATATGGAAGGCAATTAACACCTTAGCGAAAAAACGTAATGCACCAGACTCATTCTCTTCCAACACTTCATTTACTTGCACCGACTTCAGCAATCACTTTCAAGCAGAAATAAACGGTCTGAAATCCACAATACCACCTTCCTGTAGTGACTTAGACAAACTTTCAGCATTCTGTAAAAACAAATGTACAAACTCAGTTCCACCCGACATTCCTTTTATGACAGTTAATGAAGTGTATAACTATCTTATTGGCCTTAAGGATAATAGCTCATCAGGGCTTGACGGAATTAGTAATCGAATGCTGCGTTACGCCGCACCAGCTATTAGTGAATCACTAACTTTTATATATAATCAATGTATTGCTAAAAGTTATTTTCCTTCAGCCTTTAAGATTGCCAAAGTATATCCTCTCTTCAAACCTGGCTCGTCAGATAACAGTAATCTTGGTAACTATAGACCTATTTCTCTTTTATCATCGCTTTCTAAACCACTAGAAAAACACATACATAAAGCAACACTACATTACCTAGTTAGCAATGACTTGCTAATTGACAGTCAGTCAGGGTTTCGACAAAAGCATTCATGCCACACAGCTCTAACTAAGATGATAGACAACTTGCACCTAAACATAAATAACGATAACATATGTGGAGCAATCTTTGTAGACTTTAGGAAAGCATTTGATATGTTAGATCACGCTGTTTTAATAAGAAAATTAGAAACAATGAAAGTTAACTTTAAACTAGTGACATTACTTAAATCATTCCTGTCCGACAGACAGCAAGTAGTGTGGTACAATAACTCCTTGTCAAGCCCAACTATTATTGACACTGGTGTTCCTCAGGGTTCTATTCTCGGCCCTCTACTTTTTTCCATTTACATAAATGACCTTCCACTACACATCGAGCACTCATCCTGCGACCTATTTGCCGATGACTGTACCATTTATACTAGTGATAAAAGTTGCAACACGCTAGAAATATTATTACAAAGCGACACAGACAATCTTATTAAGTGGAGAAATGAAAACTGCATGCAAATAAATATCACTAAAACAAAATGTATGATAATATCAACTAGACAAAAATTACAAAACTCGCCGAAAACAACACTTCAGCTCTACATTGGAACCTCTTTAATTGAAAATGTAAATGAATATAAAACACTAGGACTCATAATTGACCAACATTTAAGTTGGAATTCGCATGTACAAGCACTGACCAAACAAACGGCACAAAAAGTTTACCAGTTAGCTAAAATCAAACATTTCCTAGATGAGGAGACACGAAAAATGTTCTATACATCCCAGATACAAACACATCTAGACTATTGTTCCACAATTTGGGATGGCTGCACCATGTCCAACACTAAAAGACTCTTTTCATTACAAAAACGTGCAGTGCGCCTAATTTCAGACAAAAACCTCACACAGTGTGTAGACGCATATATCTTAACATATTACCACTAAGAAAGCGCCTTCTCTTCAACAAAGCCAAATTTATTCACAAAATCTTGTCACAGAATGCTCCAACGTATCTGTGGCCTATTTTCAAATACAGCGGAAGACGCAGTCAACGCTTAAATAAATTACACATGCCCAAGCCTAGGCTCGACTTATTCAAGAAAAGTTTAGCTTTTTTCTGCTGCTCATCTGTGGAATACTCTTCCACACGACTTAAAAAATACTCTTAGTCCCATATTCATTCAATCACAGACTTTTCAAATACATCATGAGTGCAGATTATATGCCACCCTAATTTCGTTATGTTCTTAAATAATTACGCTGTCACCTCAGGGGCGCATTCCCATAGTCAGTTATGACTGAAGGGGCTATTATTATTATTATTATTATTACATAATATCATATGTAGGTTTTAAAGTTAATTTTGTCCTGTTTAGTATACATTATGATACGCATCTGTAAATTTGTGTAACTGTTATTGTACTGTTACAATGTTGGGATTTTATTTTATTGTATTTTCTTGTTATTTTATTCTTTAAGTAACATTTAGGATACGTGTGAGAATAAATAGATTAACTATGGAAGAAGAGAGAAAGGAAGGGCAGAATGTTAGACGGGCCTGCGTGACCAATTCTAAACCCTTTGAAAATAAAGTTCGTTCGTTCGTTCTATCTATCTATCTATCTATCTATCTATCTATCTATCTATCTATCTATCTATCTATCTATCTATCTATCTATCTATCTATCTATCTATCTATCTATCTATCTATCTATCTATCTATCTATCTATCTATCTATCTATCTATCTATCTATAACTATTCTATCTATCTATCTATCTATCTATCTATCTATCTATCTATCTATCTATCTATCTATCTATCTATCTATCTATCTATCTATCTATCTATCTATCTATCTATCTATCTATCTATCTATCTATCTATCTATCTATCTATCTATCTATCTATCTATCTATCTATCTATCTCTGATAATGTTTGTACTTTTCAACATATGTTATGTCATGCTTATAAGTAATTAATGTTAATATGAGTGTGCTATATTATTATTTTACTTTACAACGTTGAATTCCTTGATTTTGATATGTAAAATGCATATGAGAATAAATGAATTCAGTATGAAAGGTGAGAGAAAGGAAGGGCAG
>JAMPIV010006992.1:0-38135 GCA_024509875.1 Oreohelix idahoensis | reverse complement strand
GGGGAAACTTTTATTGGGGAGATGTTCTCTGTTATGATATTAAAACAATTTTATTCCCACTATTATTATTATTTTGTACAAGGGTTCATTTTATGCTGGGGTAATAATGTTGAGCTCAGCTGGCCAAATCTGCTTTATTGCGTGATGGCGGAGGTGGACGGTAAGACTCCTCTGCTGACTACCACTCGCTCTGGAGACACCTCTCTGATAGCTAAATAGACCAAGGAGTATGCTGTCCGACTCAGGATTCAGCTAAGCTCTGACCAGGTGCTTGTCTATTCCTTCAAGACCACGGTCACAAAAATTCTTGGAAACAAACCTCAGATACGTTGATTAAGCAATGAATTCTGACACAAACTACTGGCACAAATTCCCATCTGCTTATGTTACAGGCTTTTTATTTAGCAAAAATTATGAGCTGGCTTTCAAACGCAACTGTTGCTTTATCTTGCAGTTATTTGAATAGTGGTCTCCGAACTAACGCTCTCCTAAGTGGGTTATCATCAGCGAGTACTAGCCAATGTGAAGCCTCGTTTTCGTCAAGTATTTGAAAAAAAATTTTTAACTTCCAACGTCTCCCCCTAAACAACCAAAGTATTGTATTTTATAGCCCGGACTAATCGCGTTTAGCCTTACATATCTTTCCAGCAATCAGTTATAAAAGTAACTTGTGGCACCAATTTCCGTACAATGGTGGTGTAAAAAATTTTACCACTGAGCGAGTCTCGATTTTTGGGTGTTGTTTCTGACAGCTCCATCAATTTTTATTTTCTGGCTATAACGTGTTAATTCCGTAGACTATTGTACATAACGTTGTACATAGTCCCCCTCTTTGTCAGCAAACCATTATGGAACCCAAATATATATATTTAATGAGAGAAAAGTGGCCTGCGTTCCAAAATATGGCAATTTCTTCTAACTCCTGTTTCGAAGATGTGCTGTCTGGGTACTGTAATGTTTTCAAACGTAAACCCATCTATTGATATCATTTCGCTAATATGCGTTTCTTTGTGGATTTTATGAAACTATATATCTGGGAAGGGTAGTGAATTTATCACTGTCCGTCTGAAAGAAAATTAGTGCATGTGGCCTTACACGCGTGATAGTAGTAATTGTGTATCGCGCGACGCGTGTTGCATGCGTTCCTGATTTTCATTCGCCCCTCTCTCTTGCTATTTGAGTCCATCTGTTCGTTCGTTTTGGTAACGCAGTATAATTAATGTTAGGATTAATTTAGGTCATTACGCGGTCTGCCTCTCAATGTTTTTCCAAGAAATACAGCACACGTTTCATTGAAGAAAGCGGGTATAATACTGTAAGCTTTTACTATCAACGTGAAAGCGTTACAATTTGCAGACGAAGCAGAAAACAAGGGGATTTCGAGTACATTCCTTGTGACAGCACTGTCATTTTACCATTGCTCTTTTTCTTTAATAGATTTATTTGTTAGGGCTTTATATTTACTTGGATAATTTTATATATGTGGATTAGAATATTCCCGACTACAGCCACATGTTTAGAATCAATCGATGAAAGGGCTACCGCCTCTCCCCACATAGAACAAGTGTCCACCAGAGTCAGAATGTAGCTGTTCCTTCTCTTGGTTCGGGTGAGAGGTCCCACAAGATCCACGGCAACTCTCTCAAAGGGTGTTCCCACTATGGGCATTTCCCCCAGAGTTGCTGGTGCAGTCCAATGTTTAGGTGCTACTCGTTGGCACTCTGGACAGGATTTTACATATCGTTTGATATCTTCAGTTATTCCTGGCCAGAAATAGTGACAAGCTATACGCTGTCCTGTTGCGCTGATCCCCATATGACCACTGAAGGGAATCGCATGCCCTAGTTCCAACACTTTAGTCCTATATGAAGTGGGAAGGACCAGCTGTCCGTGACCATTGGATTCAGATCCAGCCTTCCTATATATCAGTTTGTTCTTCATATATAAACTCTCCCTTGCCTGGAGGTGTATGAGATTTGGGCAACTTCTTGAAACATGGCTTGAGTGTTTTGTCCTCAGCCTGTGCCTTCCTCATCTCATCTGGGTGAGTATTTATTGGATTATCCTCCTCCTTTTTAGACTGTGATCTGGTCTGCACTGTTGCCAATATCACAGGTCTCTTGGGATTCCCCAAGAAGACATATCTACACCCCAATATCAGAGGGTAGATTGGCTCATTTATCACTGCTGCTTTTATGATTCCTTCCACATATCGCGTTTTCACCTTTATCCGGGCGACGGGAAGTGCCATGGTAGCTACATCCTTGGTTGCAGTTTGAATCTCCACTGTTTCTGTGGTGTATTGATCCCTGCACCAGGTGAGAGCTCACAAACGGAATCGTAATCTAAACCGGTATCATATAAAAAACACCTTATAGTGACACTATTACAGATGACATCTTCACACACTGGGGGTGGTATGGTTCCTGTAGTTCTTCAGGTTTGACTTTTTTTCTTTTTCCCCGATGTCATAGCATCAAAATGAGGAGGTTTCCTTCTACAATGGTCAGTGTCATGATTGTTCATCTTACAATTTTTACACCACCTTTTTCCTTGGTTGAAAGATTTTCTTTCATCATACTTCCTTTCATCGAATTGTGGGAATTTATTTTTATTTTCATACCGTGGCCTATCAAATTGGTGCTTACCTTTGTTTTGATCTCTAGGATCAAATTTATTAAAGTTCTGTGGTGCCCTAAAATTATCCACCTGTTTCTTTTTATTACCTGATACCTCTGCCTGAGCCGCTTGATACCTTTCTGCAACATTTAGCAACTCACCCAGCCTCTCTGCACCTTGTTCCATGAGAAACTTTCTCAGGTCTGGTGCCATGGACTCTCTTAATTGTTCTATAAGGACCATTTCCTTAAGATCTTGGGTTTTCCCCAGAGAAGTCCATTTCTCCAAGTATGTCTCTAACCGTGCAGAGAACTGGTGATAGGTTTCACCTGACAGTAGTTTAGCATTCCTAAATTTTTTCCTATAAAATTCTGCGTTCTTTTTCATATCTTAACAAAAGAGCCTGCTTTAGCATGTCATAATTTTCCTGATCACCTCTGCTCATTTTGGCAAAAACTTCATAAGCTGCCCCACGAAGCCCTTGAGATAACTTTAAGCTCCACCTTTCTCTCTCTAACCCATATGTGGTAGCTAATAGTTCATATCTATTTAGATAGCTCTCAATATCATCGTCTTTCTCAACAAAATGATCTAAATGAAAATTCATAGCTGAGGTTGAGGCTCCCTGGCTAGCAGTGGCATCAGAGGTAAGGGACTGGCACCATTTTCAGGAGCATGGCCTTGAAACTCAAACTCCCTTAGTCGTAACTCATGTTCCCTTTGTAATCTCTTCTCCTCCTTTTCTGCTTCCCTCTCTGCAGCTAATCGCTTCTCTTCTCTTTCTGCAGCTAATTTCTTCTTTCCTCGGCTTGCAATGCTTTAGCCTCTTTGTCAGCCTCAATCTGCAACCTCTTAGCCTCAGCCTCAATCTGCAACCTCTTAGCCTCAGCCTCAATCTGCAACCTCTTAATTTCCTTTTCAGCCTCTAACTTTCTTTCGGCCTCTTTTTCTAATCTTCTTTCTTCCCGTTCAATATATTTGTCACATTCAGCAGTGACATAAGCAATCATAATTTGCCCGTCCATTCCTAACTCTTTCGCAGTCTGTACAGCAGCAGATCGAAATTTGGCCAGGTCCGCCATTTTCTAACAGGTAAATTTATATAATGTCTAACTAAACAATACAATCTGATATTACTTATCCAAAGACACCACAGGCACTGAGAGCTCAACGTTATTTATTTTCACCCAAGGATACCTTTTTAATTTCTATTATTCCCTGAAGTGAATTACCCCCAATATTTTTAATAGGGAAAGATTCAAAATCCCGGGAGCGAGACCCCAATATATGTGGTAAAGTGGGATGTTATAAATATTTATAGGGGACTTAGTGTACTGACTGAGATCAGCTGTGAAGGTATCTGTATCTAATAGGTGTAGTGTTTTACAGATAACCTTACTTGCTACCACATTATACCTCAGTCAGAATTATTCTGGAATATTGTGATGACTACGTTAAATGTCTAGGGTTATGTAAATGATGAAGTGTAAGTCACAACAACAACAGACAGATAAACAATTTAATTTATTCCACCACACTTGACAACACTGTGACACTCACACACATTTAACACTCTATAAGACTATCTTAAATGAGTCACTGGTAAAGTTTCAAATATTTATGTATTAATTACTTTCACTATTATATATCCTGATTCAACTACAAAGTGAACCAGGAATCACATTCAAATGTAATCACAATTTATATGTACAGAATTTATAAATATGAACATTGTAGTGACATATTTTATTAATATTATCCTATGTGTGTCAGTGTGTAGTAGTACTATGAGGTAATACTGGTTTTGTTTTTCAAGCTATGTTGTTATTTGTCATCATGACTTCAAGTGTTTGTTTATCTGAGAAATAGTATGGGGAAAAAGTTCACAGTTCCTGTCAATTTAAACAAGGTATTGTCCCTCTTTTTTTTTTCTTCAAAAATGTCAATTTTTGAGGGGACACATAATGTTGAGCTCCACTGGCCACAGAGGCTTAACTTTCGTGATGGCGGCAGGAAAAGACTCCTCTGCTCGATTGCTCCCCTGTGTTCTGGAGACACCTCACTAGTCGCTATCTGGACCCAGGAGTATGCTGTCAGCCTCCAGATTCAGCAAAGCTCAGACCAGGTGCTGCTCAATAACTTTAGGACCACAGTCCCTGAAACAAGAAGGTTGTACCTCCTACTTCATAACTAATTTATAATCTATTTCTAGACTGAACACAATACATGACAAACACTGAGTTCAGAGCGGTAGGCCAACTGTCAGCTTCATCTGAAATAATTTACACCAGTATACTTCTCTCTAATGGTCACTACGCCTCTGCAATTCCAGCATTAGTTCTTCTAGTCAATAAGATAGGTGTCAGTGTACTGTTTGGCCATTCCATGCAGTTTTACTTTTCTCCGACACCTTCTGTTCAGGTTGGAGCACTATATAGGCCTTGCCTCATGTTCGCTACTGAACCACACACATATACAGACATAAATTATCAATTTACATTCAATTTTCATTAAAAAGATATTGAATATATCAAGCTTACCACAATTCATGGAATAATACACAGTTACGTTGACTGGCAATGAATATAGCACAATTTCGATCTGCCGATGTCCCAGGCTTTTATTTAGAAAAATATGCACTGGCGCTCAACGCACTGGTTCTTTAGTAAGTTTATTTGAAAATGTGGTGCTAAACTGACGCTTCTAATTGCCTATATTGGCGGGTCTAACCAATCGAGCCATGTTTACACAGCTTTTCAAAAAAGTACCTCTACTACTGTTTCCCCTAACAACAAAGAAGTAGTATTTATAGTCCGACTAATCGTGTTTAGCCTTACATTTACTTTCCGCCAATCAAATAGGAGGTAACATGTTGGCCTATTTCCCGTACAATGGTGGTGTCAAAATCTGCCACTGAGCGATTCTGATTTTGGTGTTGTCTGACACCCTCACTATTTCTTTTGGCTATATTTTGTTAATTCCTAGACTATTTGCGTAACGTTTAACATATTCTTTGTCAGCAAGTCCTAAGGAACCCAAATATACAAATTTAAAGGAGCTAAGTGGCTGCGTTCAAAATATGCATTTTCTTCTAGGATAGTCGTGCTGTTGCCACCTCCTCACTTCCAAACTTTATGGTGTCTGCTGTACTGTCATACTAATGTCAGGATTTCAGACATAAAACAGTAGAATGTCATGTTTCCTAATAAGCGTTTTGTAAGTTTTTTAAACCTAACTCTCGTATGGGTAGTGTTTTTTTATCACTGTCGATTTGAAAAAAAGCTAGTGCTTGTGGCCTTACACGCGTGATGGTAGTAATTGTATAGCGAGACGCGTGTTTAGTGTGGCATGCGTTTCGGCTTTCAGCCCTCCCTTCTCTCTATCCTAATTCCATCTGTCTTTCGTTTATGGTAACTTAGTGTATAAAATGACATGAATGGAATATTAAATATAGGTCAGCTTGCGTATCTCAAGGTTTTTCTTAGAAAGGTAGTACACGTTTTATCGTAGAAAGCGTGTATGCTGCAGTAGGCTTTTACTATCAACGTGAAACGTTACAATTTGCAGACGAAGTAGAAAACAAGGGGGATTTCGAGTACAGTCATTGTGACAGCACTGATCTTTACCGTTCTTCTTTCCTTTTATTGAAGTTATTTGTTAGGCTTTACATTTACTTTTTAATTTATATATGTGGATTAGAATTTCACACGACAGTTAGAAACAAAAGAAATATCAAACACAGTAATGATACTGAAGGTTAGAAACAAAAGAAATATCAAATAATAAGACATTTTTACTGAAGGTTAGAAACAAAAGAAATGTCAAATAATACGACATTTCTACTGATGATTAGAAACAAAATAAATGTCTAATAATGCGACATTTTTACTGAAGGTTATAGAGAAAAGTAATTTCAAATAATAAAACATTTTTACTGAAGATTGGATATAAAATGAATATCAAATAATATGACACTTTTATTGAGCGCTAGAAATAAAAAGAAATATCAAATAATAAAACTTTTTTTTTTACTGCAGGTTAGAAAGAAAAGAAATATCAAATAATAGGACATTTTTAATCCAGGTTAGAAACAAAATGGAATGTCAAACACAGTAATGTGATATTTTTATAGGCGGCTGCTACAAGTATTTATCAAGAGGAAAAGACGCCCCGAGCGAAAAATAAGTGAAGGAATTTTGTAGTAAGCATATGTAAACAGATCAAGTGACAAGTTCACGTGAGAGTGCTTTAGGCAGACACATGGGAAGGAATGAGAGGGAGGATGGAACACTCTTAGACAAAGTAAAAGAACACGTGCTAGCAATAAAAAAAAACGGTTTAGTATGAAAAGATTATTTGCATTTGAAAGCAGTTGAATAGACGTATTCGAAAGTCACCCACACACCGGACAATAAGAGAGAAGGCAGAATTGCAACGGTTTTAAAGAATTCGAACAGTGTGGTCATCAAGGGAGTGTTATGCGTAGCAAACGAAAGAATAGAGTAACAGTATCCCTTAGTTACGTTGTTAGGGGCGGTTAATAAAGAGTTAAGGTTGAGGCTAGCAGCCGCAGCAAGTAAAAAATAAGTTACATTAATCATCACTGCAAGATCATGTGAAATACTTTGACGTAGGCTTTCTGTAAGACAGCCAACTTCAGTTGTAGCCACGGGATCGATAAGTAGCCTGAAAAGTGAATGGTAACGATTGTAGAGTTCGACCTCGATTTTATTTGGCATCTTTACTGAAACAGTGGAAATGTGCGGGCTCAGACTTCCTGTGTAAAAGGGCATCATAATATTTTAAGAAAGATTCACAATTATAATTTGATCCACGGTGAATGAAAACAGACCTCCCCACTCCCACTGGACTGCTATATGCCGCACATTGTTCATACTCTTAAGTTGAGGCCTCTTCACCAAAGACTAAAGTGGCCCTACGAAGGAAGCGCAAGAAAAGATATGATTTACACAGAAAGAGAGGAGAGAGGAGGCAATAAACATGTTTCTGGAGAGTGACGTTTTTAGGCGGACTAAGTTCCTTGAATTATGATCACGTTTTTATCTTGATCTGTTTTAACAAACATATTTTTTGATTGCGCACAATATGACTGCTAAATATCCAGCTCTCAAGTCACGGTCGGTGTTTCTACCAGGGGCAGACTGAAGGTGGGACAATTTAGCAGTGCCCCGAGATCCCACAGCAGTAGGGAAGGAGAGAGGGCTCACTCTCTCCCTAGTCAACATCTAGCTTAATCAACTGGATGGGTAATTGGAAACCGATGACCCTTATTGCCCGGGGCCTCATTGCCTGGGGATCCAGATCACGGTCAGCCCGCCCCCGGTTTCTAATATTATCAGTACTCAACCCAAACTTGCTGCATCTACCATGTTAATTGTTTGTTTTCCTTTTTTTCCACGTGGAGAATGATGGTCAACCTAGACACAGAGGTCGCTAATAATAATGGTAGAAAGAGCTATATACAGTGGCGCACTAAGGGAGGGGGGGGGGGGTGTGAGGGGGCGGTCCGCCCCGGGTGACAGCCACGGGGGGGTGGGGGTTCCATTGAAAACTATTGTGATAGTTTTTACTGTTTAAAATATACTTGCAAGTGTGTTTCTTTGTGGGAGGGAGGTGCAAAATGTAGGAAACGCCCTGGGTGCCAGATACTTTAAGCACGCCCCTGGCTAATATATATATATATATATATATATAATATATATATAATATATATATATATATATATATTATATATATATATATATATAAATATATATATATATATATATATATATATATATATATATATATATATTATATATTATAGTATATATATTTATGTCACGAACTGGTTGTAGAATGTATGCCAGTACCTATGTTTTGTCTGGAGCTAAATGGGTTTATGTTAGTTGTGAGTTGAAGTAGTTAATGTTAAGCTTGAGTGTGTTCACGAATGGTATTAGTTGTAGTGGACTAGTGTTGTTAAGTTCACGGGTGTGACTGAGCTGTTATAAACGAAGTGCTATCTTCTTCTTCTTCTTCGTTCGTCCTAAAAAAGACGTTGGTTGCGTTGTGCCCGTTTACAGCGCTGCGATATTTGCGCCTTTCGGCCGACACATCCGACTTCAGCACGACATTTTTTGGGACCGGGTTTGCCTTCCCTCTTCGATCCCTACTCTATCAGCCAGACTGCAGTGATGCAGCCTTTTTCCAGGACCACTTGGAGGTGGAGCAGAGTCTTGGTCAGCTCTGGTTCGCTGACTCAAGCAGTCAAGCTATGGGTCGCTGACTGCATTCATCACTTTTGCTGCGTCTTCGGTCCCGAAGTGGTATCTAAAGACTGGTCAGGGGTGAAAGGGTCATGAGTAGAAGCGGGCAGTGGAGAGAGAGATTCGAGCGAGTGAAGGTTACGTCGAGTGAGAAGGTGAATTGTAGAAAAGTAGAAAGTGCAGGTTAAGATATCAGCAAAATAGAGTGAGATTGCTCAATGCGAATATTGTTTCAATGATGCACATAATGCATTGTGGTATTCTTGTGATTCACGGCCAAAGTGGCAGTCTGTTGATATTATTTCTGTTGTGCTGGAGATTTGTTATATAAAGGCATCGGATATGGTACGTACGTATTCGAGTATATTGAGTAACTATTAGATGTGAATAACAAGCCATGTCAGTTGCTCTAAGTGTAATGTCACAATGTGTGTCATTGTGCTAACACAGCTTAGCACTTGACATATATATATATAGGCAGGGTCTCTGAGAGGAATTTTATCAGGGGTACAAAGTTTCTTTTGGGCCCCTTCCCTTCTCCATTAGTCATTCTTTTTGTATCCCCTACGGTTTTGTGCGATGAGCTGTAGTCTGTAAGGTCAAAAAGGGTATGAAAGACTAGAGAGGGGTGGAGTGGAGAGCTCTGTTAATTTTCTGCATTTAAGGCCTTAATGCTCTTATACTCCCTCCACGATAAATATAAATAAAATAAAAGAGGATCAGAGATAAGAAAGCACATTTGATTTGGACATCTTTGTTTATGCTACAATACAGGTAAGGAGAAAGAATTCACATTGAAACATCCTTTTATATTGCAATGCAGATCAGATCATCAGAAGTCTTAAGTATTAGTAAAAAAAAAGGTAAATAAACTTACTATTTACTTAAAAAAAGGGCTTTCCTGGTCTTTTTAGTGAAAAATTTTGAATCACAGCATGAAAATTAATTGTTCTGGCAATGTTTGATTCAATCCTTAGCCTGGCCAAATACACAAGACGTTCCTGAGATATTGTAGACCTTAAATAATTCTTAATTAGCTAAAGTTTGCTAAATGACCTCTTTCCAGAAGCTACTGTTGCGGGAATTGTTGATAGTACTCTTAAGCTAACACAGACATTTGGGAACAGGCCACCAAGTCTGTACTCTGTTAACAAGTTCAACAGATCTAATGGCTTTAACTGTGCATTTACAAAATTTGCTTTATGTACTGAGGGTAAATGTTGCATTTCTTTTCCAAAATCATCACCATTAAGGTCAGCAGGATTTTGCTCTGATAAAGATAAAGCTTTTCTCTCCACATCACTTTCGGAGTCATGGTGAGATATTTCCACAAGAAATCAAATTTTTCTACCAACTGCTTAACAGCATTGAAGCGGGCAGTTAATCCTGCTATAACATTGTCTACCAAAACGTAAAACACACACTTTCTGAAGTAGGCCTCTTCTGGATTATCATCTGTGTCATTCATTTCTTCCAAGTTAGCATCAGGTGTGCTGTCGTCATGCAGCCTTGCCCTCTTGCGCCTAACTCCATCACATCTACGGGAGAGTTTTATTTCTATATTTAAGTTTGAACCCAACGGGCTGATCACCCGTTTGCCAGTCACTTTGATTACGGAAACAACGACAAACGGATTGATTTGTCGTTGCCCTAAAGACGCCATTAGGCGTGATGGGAACAACGGCAAAGAAAATCTATTCGCTGTTGCCCTTAAGACGCCACTAGGCGTAATGGCCACTGACTGCTTTGCCGGTCGTTGGCTAAGGACGGAAGAAGAAGAAGAAGAAGAATTTAAGTTTGAAGCAACAAATTTAAACTCCGCCTATGCCGGTTGTAACGAGATGGTATGATAGTGGTTGTTGTCTTGATGACAGTTGATGATAGTTCTACAAAGAATAATGAACTACCCGATATACCCCAGTCTCAGAAATGAGTACTGGTGAATAATAGCACAAAGGATAGTCAGACAGTAAAGACCCCTGGTCCGGTGGTAATAAGAAGATCAAGAGCCTAGAGTGTCTTCTCGTAATAACTATCTTATGCTTTAAATAACAATGACATTCAAATTGAACTCAATAGTAACTTTATGAAATTAACAAAATTCAAGTTACAATTAAAATCAATTTATTTATAATGATTATCTTATCTTCTGTTCTTAGAATAGATAGAAATGCTATATGAATAGGAATTTTATATTTACACAATATCCAGAGAAATCACAGTGATATTATTTTACTTTAACTGAATTACAGTGTCTCTGCTTTTCTGACAAAAAACGTTAACAGTCTTTTTCTTCATATGATTTGACTCTTCACATATAAATTTATCGAATGTTCATCTGTTTCTGCACTTAACTGAGTGCTCCTTAAATGATGGTTGACACTGTTGGTGAGCTCCACACGACTGTATAGACTCGGCTGATCTTCCCATGTAGTAGGGATACCAGCACAACCAGGTAGACCAGCTGTAGTGCTCCGTGTCGCTATGCAGGATAACACTTGGGTTCTCACTTCTGGCTTATGTCTATATGTACGACCGAAACCTGAAAACAACACAAAGACTGTGGCTAGCCTCTTTCCAAGAGTTCCCCTAGCCTAATGTATTGTTGTTCCATGTCATCAGTAATGCATGTGTATGAATGCGCACATGTGTTTTCTGGTTACATTGTTAGTTGTACAGATGTCTACTTGCCAACAACAAATTCAAATGATATGATTAAGTACATTATATTATAGCATTCATTTTCATCACATTATGTTACATAGTCCATTCTTCCATCTGCTATCTGTCCGTCCAAGCAGAATTATTCTGACATATATTGCTTATGGTTATCAAAGTTTGAGAACCCCTGGCCTACTTTGTGCCCATAGAGCAATCAAATCAATTTGGGGGTCACTGGTACCAATGGGTTGAGAACCACTGGGATAGTCTCCCATGCTGCCATAAATCTGTAGGGGTGTCCTTGCGGCCAGGGCTTAAGAACCACTTATTTACATGGTTGCTACTTGAGCATTACTTCTATATGAGTGTGTTCCTGGTCTCAACCTTGAGAACCATTGGCTGTAGTCAGATTATTACGTTCATAACAATGGCTACTGAACTGTTGCCCCTCGTTACATAGTGCTATGTTGAAGTTATAAGCAATGATATAACCTGATAGGATAATCATAGAGCAGGATACATTCATATAAACACATTATTAAAACAAGACAAGAATAGTTCAGAAATCAGTTCAGGATCGTTTCACAGCATGAGTGTTCAATGAAGTGACATATTTACATTTATTATGCATTAACAAAATAGGTACAGTAGCCCTACTCACCCTCTGGTCTTTTTCGGAAATACTAACAGGACTACTTCTGGCAAAGGCAGACCAGCACAAATACTCAATGGTGAAGGAATACGTGCCTAGCTCTCTCCTTTTGTCCTCTGCGTTCTTTCAGTTCGTGTGTGTCTCTTCACGTTGTTGTTGTTGTTTTCGTCTACTATGTTGCTGTAATACCCTGTTCAACCTGAAAGTTGGTTATAATTGGGGTATATTGTGTGTTAGGTTCTTCGGTACTAGTCGTCTGTTAGTCCTGAAAAGGACTGGTCCTGAAAAGGACCACTAGCTGGTTGTCTGGTTTCCTCTTCGTTGCTTGTCGGTCGTGGTGTGTTCATTTCCTGCCTTCCTATCTATCTTGTGTCGTTTTGTTAGTTTTTGCTTTCCTCGTTTCTGTTTCTCTTGTCTTCCTGCTTTCCTGTATCTGTAATAGTGCTTTTGTTTATGCGCTTGGTCGGCCATCTTGCGTGAATCCGTGACTTTGCGCTGATTGGCTATTCCTTCAAGCAACTTAGGTCGAAAATATTTCTCGTATTTCACTTGGGGTAGGTCATCTGTGTTAGTTTCTAAACAGATAACGTAGTCGTTCTCATTACTTACAAAAGCTATTGCCTCTTGAGATATCTCGTTTTAATCGGACAACATGTGGCTTTCCTTCCATATCAATCTTTCCGAGATCCGTCTGTCCTTCCTTTTTCTATGAATTTTTAAACCGCACTTTTCATCATTTTCCGAACTGTTTGACCCACTTGGGTGATCATATCCCCATAATTATAAAAGACATTGTCTTCCTGGCTATTTCCACACCTGGGTCTACTCTCCCTCTATGACTCAGTGAAGTAGAATTGCCATCGGTCGGTCCGTTGATTTTTAATGAATTTTTTACTGCGCGGTCCTAACACAGATTTTTCTCCCTACCATCTTGCCAACGTAAATAATGCCTCCGGTATTGTTACACTTTGCCACACCGGTCCCAAGCCCGGATGAAAAAGTAGGAGGGCGGCCTGCATGGAGGCCGTAAGGAGGCAGCCCCTCCACCATGCAAAGGCACAACAGGCCATTCACCTGTTTGCTTTAAATCATGATTACGAGCAATACAAGAGAGAAAACTGGACTGATTCTAAAGGCGACGAACTGGAACAGACTACGGACTACGACTTATGGAACTTGGAACACAAGAAGTATAAATGGGAAGGAAGAGGAGCTGGTGGAAGAGATGAGGAAAGCAAAACTAGAAATCCTGGCTATAACGGAAACAAAGAAAAAAGGACAAGGAGTCATGGATCTCGATGGCAACACGCTGCTCTACAGTGGTGTACCCACATCTGAAAGAGCTGAAGGGGGCGTGGGTTGCATTGTGGCCCAAAATCAAAAAAGATAGTATCAAGGGATGGAACTTTGTCTCGGAGCGCATTATGGTTGTTAAACTAAAAGAAGGAGAAACCATAGTCAACCTGGTCATAGTGTATGGGCCAAATGAGGATGATAGAGCAGAGGTCAAGGAGGAATTCTTCGAGCTGCTTCAAAGGACAGTGGATGACTGCCTAGATGAAGTTATCATGATCGGAGATTTTAATGCCAGAGTTGGAAATGACCATGCTAGATGGGGTGGAGTTATCGGAAGATATGGAGAAGATACTCTCAGTGACAATGGAAAGCGACTCCTTAGATTCTGCAGTGAGCAGAATCTGATCATTACAAACACAAAGTTCCCCCATAAGCGCATACATGCATACACTAGATGTGAACCAACAAAGAATGAGAAGTCAGTGATCGACTATGCCATTGTTCGGAGAAGCTCATTCAAATATGTCCGAGATGCTAGAGTCTGGAGGGGGCCAGAGATTGGAAGTGATCACTACCTGCTAACAATCAAAAGAACAACTGAAAGAGTTGCTCAGCCTAGGAACTGCCCAACATCACGCAAGAAACCACGTAAACGAGCAGGAGAAATGAGCATTAGGACCTACAAGCTGAGAGAGCCAGAAATTAAGACCAGATATCAGGGGCTTATTGCTGCAGCGGTAAGCAACACAGAAGAACGACCTGATGACTTGGAAACCCTCTGGATTAAATTCAAGGATATCATAAAGACAGCTGCTGCAGAAGCATGCGGTGAAGTCCGACTTGGGAACAAGAGAAAGAGGACACCTTGGTGGACAGAGGAAGTCAAAGAGAAAATAAGAGAGAAGAAAATGGCATGGAAATAATACTTAGGAGCTAAAAACACAACAGGACAAATGGAAAAATATAGAGAATATGTGACACTCAGAACAGAAGCAAAGAACAAAGTGCTAGCAGCAAAACAGAAGTCCTGGGAAGAATTTGGAGAAAAGCTAGAAAAAGATGCACAAGAAAACCAGAAATTGTTCTATAAGACCCTAAAGAACATGAGGAAGGAAAAACAATGCCCACTCAAATTTATAAAGGACAAGCAAAGCAATTTGCTTACTGCCCCGAAGGAAGTAATGGAAAGATGGAAAGAATATTTCTCAGAACTCCTGGATGGTGAGCATGGTGAAGCATCAGAAATGATAACCACTAGCACAGAAGAGAAAACCAATGATAGTGAAGATGACATAAAGATGGAAGAACTGAAGGCAGCACTGGAGAAAATCAAGATGGGCAAAGCAGCAGGGCATGATGGTATGACACCAGAAATGGTTAAGTTCATGGGAGCATCAGGCGACCTATTACTCTTAAGGGTTTTACAGGCAGCGTGGTACAACAAGACCATACCAAAGGATTGGGAGATTGCCATCATAACACCAATTTTCAAAAAGGGTGACAATCGACAGTGTGGAAACCATAGAGGCATATCCCTTCTCAGTGTCCCTGGTAAAATCTACTCTAGAATTCTAGAGCAGAGACTCCGACGCTTAGCTGAGCCACAATTGGATGAGGTCCAGTGCGGATTCCGAGCAAACCGAAGTACTCAAGACCTAATCTTCACACTCAGACAGCTGAGTGAAAAGGCCCTTGAGTATAAGAGTGAGATGCATCTTTGTTTCATAGATCTGGAAAAGGCGTTTGACAGGGTCCCCTGGAGCAAACTTTGGGACTGTTTGGCAAGGAAGAATATTCCAGCACCTCTGATTCATGCTATACAGAGCTTCTACAAGTCTTGTAGAAATTATGTGAGGACAGCAAACCATAAGGATATCACCTTACCTCTTCATACTCCTTATGGACGATGTCATCAAGGCATGTAAGGAGAGAACAAGAAAGTATTCAGTGGGGTACTGGAAGATGAGACAGGTCTATATTTCGGAGCTGGCATTTGCTGATGATGTTGCCCTGATTGCTAAATCAGAGGCACATCTCCAATCCAACCTGCAAGTCTGGAAGGAAGAACTGGAGAAGAGAGGGATGGTCATAAGCAGCTCTAAAACAAAATCCATGGTGATATCACGAGAAGAAAGAAGACATCAGATTAAGCTGGGAGAACAGGTCCTGGAGCAGGTCGACCACTTTAAATACCTCGGAGCTATTATAGACCGAAAGGGAGGCATCAAAGAAGAGTTGGCCACTCGAAAAGCAGCAGCTGGGAGACTTTTTCAGGCCATAAATCGAAGATTCCTCAGCAAGAGAGAGGTTGGTAAGAAAACGAAGATGGCTGTATACCGCTCCACCTATGTCCCAGTCTTGACATATGGACGCGAGTCATGGGCAATGACTACAACCCACAAAAGCCAGATCCAAACCTCAGAAATGAGGTATCTGAGGAAGGTGGTTGAAGTAACAAGAAGAGACATGGTACGCAACCAGACGATACATCAAGGCCTTAAATCCTACCCCCTGCAGACCCAAGTAGAACAGTCCCAATTAAGATGGTTTGGCCATGTCTGCAGAATGGGAGAAGATCGGATACCACGACAAGCATGGGAAACAAAGAGCCAAGGATCCAGACCCGAGGACGACCCAGAGTCCGCTGGGAGGACAACATTAGACAATCTTTGAAGGACCGAGGACTAGAATGGAACCAGGTCAGGAGGAAGACAGCCGATAGGATACGGGATAGTCTGGCGCTCTCTCTTCCAAACCTCTACACCTCACGGTAGAAGGAAAACGACTAAGTAAGTAAGTAAGCAACCAATTTGGCTTCATTCCACATGCACTTCCAGTTGTTTCGAAGTTTTGTCAGCTCTGTGAGGAGAGTTTCTATGTTTGCTACTTCAGCATCCAGTGTGGCATTTCTAGCTTGGATGACCTTGTTGCTTATATCTATGCCAGTTAATATTTTGTACCACACTGCTGACATTAACACACAGGCAAAAGATGTCACATATAATAAAACTTCATGGACTCCATTTCTTGTTTTGGCCGTCAAATTTAGTTCTAGGTCTTCCAGTGCTAATTTAATGCCAGGCAAGTGAGCTGCAAACGGCTTTACACATTTAACACGATCTGACCATCTTGTTTCAGACATACCATGAAGAGAACAACCAATACGGTTTTGTAGTAATTCCCACCGCTTAGGACTGGAACTGAACAGGTGGTACACAGTTTGAATTGTTCCGGAAAAGGTTATTGCTTCCGGTATGCATTCAGCAGCATCATTTCCACATAAGTTGAGTTTGTGACAACCGTAAGGTGAAAAAAATGCTGTTGAGCATTGTTCTTGTATTTTTGCTTGTTCGCCGTTGTTATTTTCGGTCCATATTTGCCCCATTATCGTAGGCTTGAGCTCTACAGTCACTGAGAAAAATAGTATGTTCTTTCAGTGTATCAGTTATCAACTGAGCAATTTCTTCCCCTCTTTTGTTGCCACAATCTGCAAACTTGAGAAATCTGTCTTGAATCTTGTACTGCATTTCTTTTAAAAGTACGTATCTCAAAAGAAATGTTGTGTGTTCAATATGGGAAGAATCTTGTGCGGAATCTACTATTACTGCAAAGTACTTTGCAGATTGCCTCTCAAGCAAAATGTGTCGTTTTACACTCTGCAGTAAATTCATTTTGTGAGTCAGGGGACAGATAATGAACTATGAGCCGCTCACTCCTTTTCTGTGACACCTCTACACTTACTACATGCTCCTGAAGGATGAGGTCCCACCAGGAGAGCAGTTCAATGAGTCCTAAAAAGTTGCCATTGTTTGAATCACCAATTGGATGGAATGAACCAGTAAATGCTAGAGCACGTTCTCCCAAGAGGAGTACCACATCGACGATGCGCTTCAACAGGTTGTACCATTTCACAGCTTCAGTTTTGATTGACGCTTCTAAGATGATGTCACCTCCTGTCCCAGACAGCAGGAGCCTTTCTAGTTCTCGCCAAGCTAGGTAACATTCTCTGTGACTATTGCCTTTTTCATGTTTTGGGATCCTGTAGGAAAGTTTCCGCCACTTCCCATTAGAATCCCAGCCTTCAGCAGATACCAGTGCAGATTTAGACGCAGAAGTGCTAGTCATGACTGTCTTGTGCCAAAATAATCGACATGGAAAGCAATATAAAGCTTGTTTCTGTTGACTCCAGACAAGCCAGTCTCTTACATGCAGTTCTCCATTAGCGCTTTGAAATTTCAGTATGCTTTCTGAGAAAACTTGATTGTTGGTGTCTTTTGGGAATGTTTTAGGCAGAGGGATGTGACCATTCGTAACATACTTTTCTATTTCCTTTTGAGATGGAAACTCGGTTCCGATATATCCAATGTCAAAGCCTACATTATGATTACTCCTCTCATCTTCCAAATTCACTTCCACATGCGTCTGTATGTCTGTTTCTTTCTATTTTCCATTTTCATTGTCTGCATCTGCCCCTTCATCAAAATACTGTGCATGATTTCCCAAATCAATTGTTCCTTGTTTGGGGATGAGGTTTCCAACAGTTTCTTTTTGCTCCAATTCTATAGGTGAGTTCAATTAACACATTTTTGAAGCTGCACTTAATCCAAATTGAAAGAGTGTTTGTTGACCCCTTTTTCCATTTTCCTCTCGTTCTTTCATGTCTTTTCTTTTCTGGGCTCCTGATTTATGAGAATACATTTTGGAGAGATGATTTATAATTTATACTTTTATATCTGAAAAAAGGGGAAAAAGACAAAAAATATTACATACTAATAATTTAGTACTAGTAGTAGTGGTAGCAGTGGTAGTAGACTAGTAGTAATAGTAGTAGTAATAGTAGTAGTGGTGGTAGTAGTAGTAGTAGTGGTAGTAGACTAGTAGTAATAGTAGTAGTAGTAGTAGTAGTAGTAGTAATAGTAGTAGTGGTAGTAGTAGTAGTAGTAGTGGTAGTAGACTAGTAGTAGTAGTAGTAGTAGTAGTCGTAGTCGTAGTCGTAGTAGTAGTAGTAGTAGTAGTAGTAGTAGTAGTAATGTAATAAAGATAATCGTTGCACAGTTGACATTGTCGTGAAATTCTAAATCCACATATATAAATTACAAAGTAAAGGTAAAGCCTAACGAATTAATTCAATAAAAGGAAAGAAGAATGGTAAAGAACAGTGCTGTCACAATGACTGTACTCGAGATCCCCCTTTTTTTTTTGCTTCGTCTGCATATTCTCACGCTTTCACGTTTACTAGTAAAGCCTACAGCAGCATACACGCGTTTCAACAAAACAATAAAACGTGTACTGTATTTCTTAGAAAACCTTGAGATACGTAAGCTGCTTAATGACCTAGATTAATACTAGCATTAATTTCATTTTATACACTGCGTAATGAAAAGACAGATGGACTTAGGATAGAAAGAGAGAGAGAGCGATGTACGAAGGAACGCATGCAACACTAACACGCGTCTCGCGAAATAAAATTAATGCCACCCCCAAGCGTAAGGCATGAAGCACTAACTTTTTTTTCAAATAGACAGTGAAAAAAAAAAACACTACCCATACGAGAGTTAGGTTTAAAAACCTGTTAAATGCTTATTGGTAAACATGACATTATACTGTTTTATGTCTGAAAGCCTGACAGTACCCAGACACCACATCGTATCGAAGTGAACGGGAGGTAGAAGAAAATGCATATTTTGAACGCAGCCACTTAGCTCCATTAAATTTATATATTTGGGTTCCTTAGGACTTGCTGACAAAGAATATGTTAAAGGTTATGCAAATAGTCTAGGAATTAACAAATTATAGCTAAAAGAAAATAGTGAGGGTGTCTGACAGCACCAAATCAGAATTGCGCAGTGGCATGTTTTGAAACCACCATTTTACGGGAAATAGGCCACCATGTTAAATCCGATTTGATTGGCGGGCAGTATATGTAAGGCGAAACACGATTAGTTGGACTGCAAATAATAATGTTTGGTTGTTAGGGGAAACGTAGGAAGGGTACATTTTTTCAAAAGCTTGTGTAAACATGGTCCTATTGGCTAAACCCGTTAATATAGTCAATTAGGAGCGTCTGTTCAGTGCCACATTTTAAAATAAACTTACTAAGAAGCAGTGCGTTGAGATCCAGCTCATATTTTTCTAAATAAAAGCCTGGGACAGAGGCAGATCGGAATTGTGCCATAATTCATCGCCAGTCAACGTATTTGTTTATTATTTCCATGAATTGTGGTAAGATTGACATATTTGATATCTTTTTGATGAAAATTGAATGTGGATTGATAATTTATGTCTGTATATGTGTGTGGTTTAGTAGCAAACATGAGGCAAAGCCTAGATATTGCTCCAACCTAAACAAAACTTGTCGGAGAGAAGTAGAACTGCATGGGATCGCCAAATAGTACACTGACACCTATCTTATTGTATAGAAGGACTTACAGCTGAAATTGCAGAGGCGTAGTAACCATTAGGGAGAGTAATACTGGTGAATATTATTACATGAGAAGCTAACAGTTGGCCTACCGCTCTGAACTCAGTGTTTGTTATGTATTGTGCTCAGTGTGGAAATAGATTGTAAATTAGTTCTGAAGTAGGAGGTACCACCTTCTTGTTTCAGGGACCGTGGTCCTAACTTATTGAAGCAGCACCTGGTCTGAGTTTTGCTGAATCCAGAGGCTGATAGCATACTCCTTGGTCCAGATAGCGACCAGTGAGGTGTCTCAAGAACACATTGAAGCAAGCGAGCAGAGGAGACTGTTTCCTGCCGTCATCACAGAAGATAAGATTCTGTGGCCAGAGCAGCTCAATCCTATGTGCCCCTCTAAAATTGACAGTATATAAAAATAAAGAGGGACAATTAATTGTTTCAAATGACAGGAACTGTGAACTTTTCCAAATACTCTTTCCACCATAAGCAAACACTTGAAGTCATGATGACAAGCAACCACCTAGCTTGAAAAAGCCAGTATTACCTCATAGTACTACTTCACAACTTACACACACATAATAATAAAATATGTCAATACAATTTATAAATTGTGTACATATAACTTGTGATTACATTTGATTGTGATTCCTGGTTCACTGTGTAGTTGAATCAGGATATCTATTATTGAAAGGAATTAATACATATATTTTTAAACTTTAACACTTGACTCATTTAAGATAGTCTTATAGAGTGTTATATGTGTGTGAGTGTCACAGTGTTGTAAAGTGTTGTGGAATAAATTAAATTGTTTATCTGTCTGTTGTTGTTGTGACTTACACTTCATCATTACCATAACCCTAGACATTCAACGTAGTCATCACAATATTCCAGAATAATTCTGACTGAGGTCAAAATGTGGTAGCAAAGTAAGGTTATCTGTAATACATCACACTTATTAGATACAGATACCTTCACAGCTGATCTCAGCCAGTACACTAAGTTCCCTATAGATATTTATATCATCCCACTTTACCACATATATTGGGGGCTCGCTCCCGGGATATTGAACTTTCTCCTATTATATATATTGGGAATAATAAGAATTAAAAGGTATCCTTGGGTGAAAATAAATAAGGTTGAGCTCTCAGTGCCTGTGGTTGTCCTTAGATAATTATTGATCGATTGAATTGTTTACATTTGCCTGTTAGACAATGGCCGACTTGGCAAAATTTTGATCTGCTGCTGTGCAGACTGCTAAAGAGTTAGGAATGGACGGGCAAGTTATGATTGCTTATGTCACTACTGAATGTGACAAATTTATTGAACGTGAAGAAAGAAAATTTGAAGCTGAAAGAAGGTTAGAGGCTGAAAAAGAAATTAAGAGGTTGCAGATTGAGGCTGACAAAGAGGCTAAAGCATTGGAGGCAGATAGGGAGATCAAAAGGCTCCAATTAGAAGAACAAAAGGCAGAAAGAGAAGACAAGCGATTGGCTGCAGAAAGGGAAGCAGAAAAGGAGGAGAAGAGATTACAAAGGGAACATGAGTTACGACTAAGGGAGTTTGAGTTTCAAGGCCATGCTCCTGAAAATGGTGCCAGTCCCTTTACCTCCGATGCTACTGCTAGTCAGGGAGCCTCAACCTCAGCTATGAATTTTCATTTAGATCATTTTGTTGAGAAAGAAGATGATATCGAGAGCTATCTAAATAGATATGAACTGTTAGCCACCACATATGGGTTAGAGAGAGAAAGGTGGAGCTTAAAGTTATCACAAGGACTTCGTGGTGCAGCTTATGAAGTTTTTGCCAAAATGAGCAGAGGTGATCAAGAAAATTATGACATGCTAAAGCAGGCTCTTTTGTTAAGATATGAAAAGCAGGGTGAATTTTATAGAAACAAATTTAGGAATGCTAAACTACTGTCAGGTGAAACCTATCACCAGTTCTCTGCACGGTTAGAGACATACTTGGAGAAATGGACTTCTCTGGGGAAAACCCAAGATCTTAAGGAAATGATCCTTATAGAACAATTAAGAGAGTCCATGGCTCCAGACCTGAGAAAGTTTCTCATGGAACAAGGGGCAGAGAGGCTGGGTGAGTTACTGAATGTCGCTGAAAGGTATCAAGCAGCTCAAGCAGAGGTAACAGGTAATAAGAAGAAACAGGTAGACAATTATCAGGCACCACAAAACTTTAATGAATTTGATCCTAGAGATCAAAACAAAGGTAAGCACCAGTTTGATAGGCCACGTTATGATAATAAAAATAAAACCCCACAATTCAATGAAAGGAAAAATGATAACAGGAAACCCTTCAGACAGGAAGGAAAATATTGTCAAATATGCAGGATGCATAATCATAATACTAGTGAATGTGGTAGGAAAGTTCCTCCATATCACGCGGCATGCATGATAACAGTGGACAAGGGGAAGAAGAAACTGACAGAGAATCATATAAATCTTCAACATCCCCCCATCTGTGAAGAAGTGACATGTAATGGTCCCAAGGTTAGGTGCCTTTACGATTCAGGTTTAGAATATGACTCAGTTGTGATTGCAACCCTAGTGCACCCTGAACAGTATACCACACAGAAAGTGGAGATACAAGGGGCCGTAAAGGGAATATCCACCATGACACTTCCCGAAGCCCTGTAAAACCTGTGGTAATGGCCACGCTTCAGGTCAGGTCGACCCCTAGTAGAACGGAGGAGGAACCACCACTAGTTTATTCTCATAAGCAGATGAGAAAGGCCCAGGCAAAAGATAAAACATTAAAACCTTGCTTTGGTAAATTGCCAACAAGCCATGCACACCCTAAGAAAGGACAATTTTATTTGAAGGAAGGACTGCTCTTCAGGAAAGCTAGAGCAGGATCCAAAGAACAGGGACAATTGGTATTACCAACCCCCTACAGGGAAAAAGTGATGGCACAAGCTCATGTTGTACCAGACGGTGGACACCAGAGAAATGGGACCACCCGTCAAAGGACATCGGAAAAATTCTATTGGCCCCAAGTAGCTGCTGATATTGCACAATTTGTGGGGGCCTGTGAAAATTGTAGCAAGGTACAGTCCCCAAGTTGGGAAAATCATAATCAGATGCCAGCCAAGCATTCTGAAACATATGGGCCTAACAATAACAAGGAAAATAACAATAATAAGGTTGACATAGAGGATAGGTATCCACCTTCCCCCCAACAGGTTCACCAAAAATATTTAGATTCGCAACTCTGAGAAAGGCATCCAGAGAAAATAGAAACTCAGACCAGTCAACCCAAGCACAGTTTGAAGCCGCATTTAGGGAGCTGACTGACATTGACATTGAAGATGATCCGCCTAAGTTAAAACCGAAACAAATTGTTAACATAAGAACAGCGGGGAGTGGACGTGTGAGCAATTGGGAAAATGCTCACAGCGCTTCACAATATGGCTATTAACTTAGCATTAAAAGGGCACTGGGGACATTGGTAGTCACCCGACCCCACACCGTCCAAGGGGAAGTAGTGTTCGGACCCTGGATGGAGATAACCCACACATCTTATAGCAATGCTAAGGGCGAATTGATTTCTGATGCAGAAACTCATTTCCCCACATATTATCTTAATTCACCAGATTGTCGGTAGGCGGAACTATAGTTGATGAATATGGCCTCCATTTGAGTGGCACATTATAGAACATTATAAATATATTATTTGAGGGGTGTTTCCACATTCAATCACGTCTGAGATCAGACCAATTGTTGGCTGTGAACATTTCGGAGGAGCAGAGTGTCTCCATTGTTGCCTTTTTGAATTGAGGATAGTCCAAGTGTTTATTAAGGCTGATCAGGAAATTATTGGATCCCCTTCACAAATCAGATATCACCATATAGATCAACTCCTCATAACGGACAAATTGAGGAACATCTAATATTCTCGGGACATGTCGTTGAGCAGACTCAGAGAAGAGAAATGGTGAATACTGATTGCTGAGCAGCAATAAGACAAGCAGTAACACTTGCCGCTGTTCAGTAATATAACTGAAATGGATTCTTGGATTGCAGAGGTCTGAGGCAACCTTCGTCAGTAGTGCTTACTTTGAATTGACCCACCTGCATTAATCCATGATCAAAATAAAATCAGAGAAACGTTGATGCAGATTTTCTAAGCCGCCATCCGTGCGATGAAAATCAAAGAAATCACCAGGCATAGACATAAATTTCTCTATGTGTATATAGAATTATAGACTGACGTATAACGTCTGTTTTAAGTGGGGAGAATTTGTCGTGAAATTCTAAATCCACATATATAAATTACAAAGTAAAGGTAAAGCCTAACGAATTAATTCAATAAAAGGAAAGAAGAATGGTAAAGAACAGTGCTGTCACAATGACTGTACTCGAGATCCCCCTTTTTTTTTTGCTTCGTCTGCATATTCTCACGCTTTCACGTTTACTAGTAAAGCCTACAGCAGCATACACGCGTTTCAACAAAACAATAAAACGTGTACTGTATTTCTTAGAAAACCTTGAGATACGTAAGCTGCTTAATGACCTAGATTAATACTAGCATTAATTTCATTTTATACACTGCGTAATGAAAAGATCACAACGGGCTGATCACCCGTTTGCCAGTCACTTCGATTACGGAAACAACAGCAAATGGGTTGATTTGCCGTTGCCCTAAAGACGCCACTAGGCGTGATGGGAAACAATGGCAGGGAAAACCTATCTGCTGTTGCCCTAAGACGCCACTAGGCGTAATGGCCACTGACTGCTTTGACGGTCGGTGGCAAAGGACGGAAGAAGAAGAAGAAGTAATGAAAAGACAGATGGACTTAGGATAGAAAAAGAGAGAGAGCGATGTACGAAGGAACGCATGCAACACTAACACGCGTCTCGCGAAATAAAATTAATGCCACCCCCAAGCGTAAGGCATGAAGCACTAACTTTTTTTCTCAAATAGACAGTGAAAAAAAAACACTACCCATACGAGAGTTAGGTTTAAAAACCTGTTAAATGCTTATTGGTAAACATGACATTATACTGTTTTATGTCTGAAAGCCTGACAGTACCCAGACACCACATCGTATCGAAGTGAACGGGAGGTAGAAGAAAATGCATATTTTGAACGCAGCCACTTAGCTCCATTAAATTTATATATTTGGGTTCCTTAGGACTTGCTGACAAAGAATATGTTAAAGGTTACGCAAATAGTCTAGGAATTAACAAATTATAGCCAAAAGAAAATAGTGAGGGTGTCTGACAGCACCAAATCAGAATTGCGCAGTGGCATGTTTTGAAACCACCATTTTACGGGAAATAGGCCACCATGTTAAATCCGATTTGATTGGCGGGCAGTATATGTAAGGCGAAACACGATTAGTTGGACTGCAAATAATAATTTTTGGTTGTTAGGGGAAACGTAGGAAGGGTAAATTTTTTCAAAAGCTTGTGTAAACATGGTCCTATTGGCTAAACCCGTTAATATAGTCAATTAGGAGCGTCTGTTCAGTGCCACATTTTAAAATAAACTTACTAAGAAGCAGTGCGTTGAGATCCAGCTCATATTTTTCTAAATAAAAGCCTGGGACAGAGGCAGATCGGAATTGTGCCATAATTCATCGCCAGTCAACGTATTTGTTTATTATTTCCATGAATTGTGGTAAGATTGACATATTTGATATCTTTTTGATGAAAATTGAATGTGAATTGATAAGTTATGTCTGTATATGTGTGTGGTTCAGTAGCAAACATGAGGCAAAGCCTAGATATTGCTCCAACCTAAACAAAACTTGTCGGAGAGAAGTAGAACTGCATGGGATCGCCAAATAGTACACTGACACCTATCTTATTGTATAGAAGGACTTACAGCTGAAATTGCAGAGGCGTAGTAACCATTAGGGAGAGGAATACTGGTGAATATTATTACATGAGAAGCTAACAGTTGGCCTACCGCTCTGAACTCAGTGTTTGTTATGTATTGTGCTCAGTGTGGAAATAGATTGTAAATTAGTTCTGAAGTAGGAGGTACCACCTTCTTGTTTCAGGGACCGTGGTCCTAACTTATTGAAGCAGCACCTGGTCTGAGTTTTGCTGAATCCAGAGGCTGATAGCATACTCCTTGGTCCAGATAGCGACCAGTGAGGTGTCTCAAGAACACATTGAAGCAAGCGAGCAGAGGAGACTGTTTCCTGCCGTCATCACAGAAGATAAGATTCTGTGGCCAGAGCAGCTCAATCCTATGTGCCCCTCTAAAATTGACAGTATATAAAAATAAAGAGGGACAATTAATTGTTTCAAATGACAGGAACTGTGAACTTTTCCAAATACTCTTTCCACCATAAGCAAACACTTGAAGTCATGATGACAAACAACCACCTAGCTTGAAAAAGCCAGTATTACCTCATAGTACTACTTCACAACTTACACACACATAATAATAAAATATGTCAATACAATTTATAAATTGTGTACATATAACTTGTGATTACATTTGATTGTGATTCCTGGTTCACTGTGTAGTTGAATCAGGATATCTATTATTGAAAGGAATTAATACATATATTTTTAAACTTTAACACTTGACTCATTTAAGATAGTCTTATAGAGTGTTATATGTGTGTGAGTGTCACAGTGCTGTAAAGTGTTGTGGAATAAATTAAATTGTTTATCTGTCTGTTGTTGTTGTGACTTACACTTCATCATTACCATAACCCTAGACATTCAACGTAGTCATCACAATATTCCAGAATAATTCTGACTGAGGTCAAAATGTGGTAGCAAAGTAAGGTTATCTGTAATACATCACACTTATTAGATACAGATACCTTCACAGCTGATCTCAGCCAGTACACTAAGTCCCCTATAGATATTTATATCATCCCACTTTACCACAGACATATTAGTTATCGATCGGTTATCCAGTAAAAAGGGCCAGTAAATTGTGGTCAAGGCAAAATAACCAATCATTGTCCTTAAAAATCTTTTTACAAGCAATTTTATTTGAATTTATTAGACAAAGTAATAGCAAATATTACCTAAAAAACAAAAACAAAAATGAAGTTGTGACATATTTATATAGATAACATTTGAACCTCTAAACCTAAGTGTTTTCAATTTTGCTTATTACCATTATAAAAAATAATCACGTAACTTGTATTGGTTTACCGGGTAATATTATATTCCATTAGGCCTATATCTAAAAAACAAAAAACATTTAAGTAAAACCCACCTATACATGACAAGTGCACAACGCACACTGACCAGCGTTGCCACAACAATTTTTTTTTATGTACCAGACTTAATAACTAAAAAGTACCTAAAAAGTACCACATACAATAAATAAAAACTATTCCAGGTAAGCTGGTAGCTCTGTATATGATATGAATGCTCATATATGTATCGAATTACAAATGAAACTCTGAACAAATAGATTAGGATTATATTTTTTTCAGTAGAGTTTGAACCCCAGATTTGGTACTATTACCATGTATTATGACTATTTCCGTACTTTAGTAGTCAAAATTGTACCAAATCCGGTACATTAGTACTGTGGCGTTCTCCAACTTGCTCTTAGGTTTAATGATTTAATTCATGGAAGAGTGAAACATATTTGCAGTAGCCAAGTGATCATACAAGAGTTCTTAAACTTGCTACATAAACATCCGCACAAGAATTGAAGAAACGTCCAGCTTATGCACATCACGAACATGTTTATTATGGATAAAACGTATGCTCCAGTGAAGTATTACTTGTAAGACCTCTTCCACTACACATAACTCCCATGGCATAGGGTAAACACAGATTCTGGCATATAACAGTCTGTCAGTAAATGTCGAGATCCAGTCCTGTAATCAGCTGTATCTCTATGAACATACGAATATATAAGAACCGGGAACATCGCCCGTCTTCCGTCTTTAAACATCACTATATCATTTCTATTCACTCCTCTACCTATCCTGTGAATGAATCAGGCACTCTGTCATTCCAGAATGAACAGACTTACTTCAGAACATATCTATCAAACACACCGACATCTGAAATATCTCCGAGCAATTCCCACAGCCTCCTCACTGTTCCACGACACATCCACTAATGCCCCCTGAACCCTTCGCTATCATTCGCCCACCTTTTGACCTCTCTTGCATACTGATTAGTGACGTCGTCTCTGCCGCAATGCGACGGACGGTAATAAAAACTTGTGGACGAAGCTATTTAATAGCTAGATATAAGAACATAAATAACTGCATATAATATGTACGTCACATCTTCCCCCCTCCCCTGTTTGAGGAGAAAAATGAAATTTTTCTTCCTCAGAGGTAGGTAAACAAAATATAAAATGAGGTTCCAG
This sequence comes from Oreohelix idahoensis, assembly GCA_024509875.1. Classification (NCBI taxonomy): domain Eukaryota; kingdom Metazoa; phylum Mollusca; class Gastropoda; order Stylommatophora; family Oreohelicidae; genus Oreohelix; species Oreohelix idahoensis. Next base: position 9,895 of record JAMPIV010006992.1, on the reverse strand, counting down.
TGCCAAGTAGAGAGTTCAAATATAATACGAGCGGAGACCAGGAAGTACTCCAACCCCTGTGTCTGTCATGAGAAAGCCAAATTTAACACAAAGTGAGGACACTGATATCAACATATCAAAGCCTAAGTCTTACTCAAGTTGAGACACTTTGACACAAAAGAGGTAGCTGAGCTGGCTTCCAGTAACTAAGACTACATGTTATATGAACCCACCCATACCTGTCAATCATTCTCACTCTAATATCGCATAATTTCGGTCTAAGTCCTGTCAGGTCATAGACGGAGTGAATATTGTCACTTAATACAATTGCAAAGTCATTATGCTACAGATGACCATTAAGTAATTATAACCTAATATATGAAAGTTGTAAGCCACATGCAATGAAGTACATAATGTAATACCTTCATGATAAGAGAAAAATGTTTTCTGTTTTTCTAATATTTTTTTTCCATTCATATTATGTTTTGTTTTCTTCTCTCACATGAGTCTTTATTCAGAATCTCAATGGATGATATACCATGATGATTAAGACAAGCACAATAAGCTCTCCCGACCCTGTGTTGTTTGGTAAAAGTAGTTAATGTCAGTGCAGACAAGACAGATGCTCAGTTGGTATAAGCCTTCAGTAGATGCAAGAAGTTTAGTAAAGCAGAGTACAGGGACAATGCATAGAGATACTCCTTCTTAAACCCTGTGTGTCCATTAATCAAAGTCTAAGCACAAAGGTAGTAATAAAAATTAATGTGTCCAAAAAAGAAGAATATATCAGGTAAATATAACTATTAAGTTTGTTGAGCACAAAAATTGTGAGTATTCATAAATCCATGAAGATAATTCAAGTTCACGATTCATTTCCATGGGTTATCAAATAAAAGGTAGTAAATTATCCCTGAATAGTTTCTTTGGTTCACAATGTGTACTGAGATGTACCTGAATCCTGAGTATGATTGATGTCCCATGTAGAAAAAGTTATACACTAGGTAGTTTCCCCTGAATATCCATCACCGATAAAGTTTCATACCAACACATAATGCAAGTATCCATGCATACTAGTTGCTGTAAACAAAGTCCTTGAACTATGCGAATAACAGTCTCATGGAATGAACATAAAGATAGTCAAATGTGGCAAATATAAGTGTACCTGTAGATTGTCGAAGACAACTAACTTGAATATGACAGATTCTCAGATTTTCTCCATCTGGGGTAATTCCGTGATGTATCAAACCAGTACTAGACTAGATGGTTGTACAGCGTGACAGGACGTCTGCAAGATTGTTCTCAGAGCCCTTGATCGCCCGGATGGTGTAAGAGTATGATATCTAGCTGTTCGTTGGTTTGAAAAATTAGCTTTTTGTAGATAAGCTAGCGCCCTCTGGTCTGTTTCGATGACAAATGGTGCCCCAATCAAGTATTTTTGTAGTTTGGAAACACTCCATGATATTGCTAGGAGCTCTCTTTCCAGAATGGGGTATTTCGATTCTGTTGAAGATAACTTGCGGCTCACATACAACACTGGATGCAAAACATTGTTGTGGAGTTGCATCAAAGACGCTCCTATCGCATATTGAGATGCATCACACCTGAGAGTAAAGGAGATAAATGGGTTAGGCAGTTTCAATATTGGTGCCTTTGAAAATGAAAATTTAATACGGTTTAATACATCTTGGCATGGCTGGGTCCAGACTATTTTGTTAGGACATCCCTTTTTCAGCAAAGATGACAAAATGGAAGTTATTTCCGAGAAACGAGGAATGAATTTCCTGTAAAAGTTGATTAGACCTAACAAACTCATGACTTGTTTTTTTGTTTTAGGAACCTCAAGATTAAGAATTTTTGAGACAGTGTCATCATCTGTTTTCAAGAATCCTTGAGAAATTCTATGTCCCAGAAAAGAAATTTCTTTATAGCCGATCTGGACTTTTGAAGGTCTAGCTGTGAGGTGGTGACTGCGTAGAATGTCCAATAAGGATTGAAGACCTAAGATATGGTCCTGCCAAGAATTGTGGAAGAGACAGATATCGTCGATATATGTTATGATATCAGGCCGACCAGCAAATAGGAATCTCATCATCCGGACAAACGTTGCCGGTGCGTTCACTAGCCCAAAACACATATGAGTCCACTGATATAATCCATTAGGAGTGGCAAAGGCAGTGTAAGGCTTAGATCTATCTGTTAAGGGAATCTGCCAGTAGCCTTTTGAAAGATCAAGTTTACTGAAATATGTGGCATCAGACATCTTTTCCAGTAAGGAATCAAGAACAGGCATAGGTTCTGCATCAGTAGAAGTTATACCGTTAAGACGACGGAAGTCTATACAGATTCTAATGGACTTATCTTTTTTCCTAACAATCACTAGAGGAAATGAGTAAGGTGATTGAGATGGTTCTATAATACCCATTTTAAGCATGTTATCAATTTCCTTATCCACTTGAGCCTGAAAATGAATTGGTATGGGATATGGCTTTATCCGGATAGGTGTTTGATCTTGAAGTAGAATGTCATGAGCGATGACATCAGTACTACCTGGGATCTCAGTCAACACATCCTGATAGGATTGTAACAGAGTATAAATTTGAGTGTGTTGGTCGACTGATAGATCTGGAGATATAGAAACGTCCCTCCAAGACTCTGATGCTTGAAGCGGAACAAAAGATAATGGCAGAGAGACATCTTCGAATGAAGACTCCTCATCATGAATTACAGCAAGTGAGGAATAGTTTGAGTCAGACGCATCAATGGCCTCGAAAATTGGTTGAAGATTACCAGGTCGAGAATGGAATTTTTGGAGCATGTTGATGTGAAATGTTCTATGTTGACCCTTTATATCCACAATATAATCAACATCAGTTAACTGTGAAACCACTTTATACGGTCCTCTCCATGCAATTAATAGTTTATTCTCTTTTGTAGGGAGAAGCACATATGCTTCATCCCCAGGCCACAATAAGCGTAATTTTCTCTTCTCATTAGTGAATAGTCTGGTTTTTTCTTTTGCTCTCTCAGAAGCATCCACTGCTATCAGGCATGCTTCCACAATCTTTTTTCGTAGATTTACAACATATTCATAAGAGGATTGAACCTCCTCTGACAACTCGGAGCCCACGAGAAGCTGTTTTAAGATCGACATGGGACCTCTAGGCTTTGCCCCAAAAATTAATTCAAATGGCGAAAACCCAGTTTGTTCGTTTGGGATTTCCCGATAGGCGAACAAAACAGCTGGTAAAATTCTGTCCCAGTCCTGTGGACATTGTGAGGTAACCTTACCCAACATCTGTTTGAGTGTCTTATTGAATCGTTCTACTGTGCCGTTACCTTCTGGGTGATAGGCACTGCTTAGAGACCTCTCAATTTGAAAATCCTTCATAACCTGTGCCATAACTTCTGATGTAAATTGTCTACCTCTGTCTGATAGTATTTCCTCCGGAAACCCCAATCTACTGAAAATGATCATGAGTGCATCAGCAACATCTCTAGTTGTGATGTTCTTAAGTGGTATCGCTTCAGGCCACCGTGTGCACATGTCAATGCACGTAAGAATGAATCTGTGGCCTCTTGCTGATACTACTGGTAATGGTCCTATGATGTCAATTGCCATCTTAGCGAATGGTCTGTTAGAGATATCAAAGGCCTGTATAGGTGCTTTGTGATATGCACCTTTCGCAGCCACGCTTTGGCATGTCTTGCAAGTTCTACAAAAAGTTTTCACATCTTTGGTGACCCCAGGCCAGAAAAAAAATTGGACAGCACTCTTTGTTTAGTACGAGCTATCCCCAAATGGCCTGCACAGTTGACATCATGGGCATGTTGCAAAATAAAAGGTCTAAAATTAGTTGGCACCATGATCTGTTTTTTCTCAGAATTAGCATCATTAAAATTTCTAATTAGAATACCATTTTTGATGGTGTACCAGTGAATCGCCCTCTCGTTGTACACAACATCATCTTTTCTAGCAACCTTGAAAATTTTTTTTCAATGAGTCATCATTATGTTGCATAGTAATGAATGACTCTTTACTGACAAGTGAAACTTGTAAATTGTCATCATCCTCATTCTCTGATGCCGTACTATCATTGGCCTCTGCCTGAGCCTGTGCCCGTGTAGTAACTGCATTAGCAGTCACTAAATGCTGGTTTTCCCAACTTTTAATATCATCATCTGAGCACTCCTTCAGCCCAGGGAGGTTCCCCAGAATCAACTCGCTGACTGGATTTTCCAACATACAAGCAAGAACATTCCCTGTGAAGTAAGGTGTGTTTATGTAAACAAAGGCAGTTTGATAATATTCAACTGTGCCCCCGAAGGTAACACATTTCACCTGTTTACCTGTGTAACATGAGTTATCAACCAGAGATTGTCGCACCCCTACGGTAGTGCATCCCGTATCCCTGAGGACGGAAACAAGTCTATGATTAACAAATCCCCTGCAAAATTTAAGTGAACCTTTTCCATCATGAGAAGCAAGTACTGGTAGAGGGTGACCACAAATTAATCTGGGTACTTCATCTGTTTGAAAAAGAGTGTTGCAAGCAGAGCAATTTGCTTTATTAGAAAGATCAACACTGCATGCATTGGCATGCGACGTGGTCTCATACCCTTGATTCCGAGCAACTGACTGGTTGTTTTGTTCAACAGCAGCATTAGCCCTATGTGGGGGTCGAGAGCCTCTGTAGTGCTGATTATTCCAGTTGTTCTGGTAATTACAATCATTATTATAATTTGATCTTCCTCTGTTAGAATAGGAATTCTGAGTTCTGGTCCAGCCTCTGTTTGGTCCATTAAATTGTTGTTGAGGCATATTTTCCCTGGTTATGTGGTCGAAATTGTCTGTATGCAAAGTTATACCGACCCCTGAAGGTTCCGGCATTCCGGCTAAAATTTCGTCCCCAGCCTGAAGCATTATCAGGTGGTCCCTGTTTTTGATTTCTTGTATATATAGCCTTTGCTGAGGCAACTGGTAATGCCTCCTTGATGTTTGAGTTGCTTATATTCCTCCCAGGATGTGCGGTCATGAAACGTCGCCCCAAAATTTCCATTTCAGCAATGGTTTGCGGATCCCTCTCTTGGAGATAGGTCAAAAATTCTGGACTGACTGAAGAGAGAACCTTATCTCTTAGCATGAGATCCATAAGCGACTCAAAAGTATGATCGATTCGTGACAGTTCAATCCATCTCTGAAAAGTAAGCTTGATAGATGCAATGTATTCTGCGAAGTCCTTGGCGAGTCAGGCAATAAAGTTTTGAATTTTAATCTATAACCGTGAGTATCCAGCTGGAATTTTTTCAATAATAATGCCTTTATAGAATCATAGTCACTTCTAGAGGCATCATCCAAAGTGCAGATAGCTGTAAGAGCTTCACCTGAAAATAATGACATTAATTTACTAGGCCATTCAGATTTGTCCAGTTTATGTTCCTGACAAATTGTCTGAAACCTATTCAAGTAACACGATATGTCATCGGATGGATGAAATTTAGGTAAATGAACCTTAAAAGGACACCCATGATCCCTTTTTGTTGTGCCCTGATTAGTGCTCTCCACCGGTTTGTTCTCATTCTCAAGTTTAAGCTTTTGAAGCTGAATTTCAGCCATTTTTTGCTCATGCTCAAACTGTGCTAGCTTTTGTTCTTTTTCATCTTGCCTCCTCTTCTCCGCTAATTCTTGCTCTAATTTTTTCTCAGCTGCTTCTCTGTCTTCTCGCCTTCTCATCTCAGCTAATTCTTGTTCTAATTTTTTCTCTTCCTTAGCCACCTGCTCTAACGCAAACTCTTTCAAGGCCTTCGCTTGAATCCCAAGTCTTTCACCCACGGTGACAAAATGTTCTAGGCGAGACATGTTGAGATACCCTGATATAATCAATCAGGTACACAAATAACAACTCTTAAATAAAATTATATGACTTTTCAACAAATTGCCTTATACTCAATATCAGAACTGAACAATTTTGCACTATTTCCAAAGGATACAGTAATATATTTCCAAAGGAGCAATATAGACAATACAATATTAATATATATATATATATATATATATATATATATATAATAGACAACAGATCAAGCATAACAAGGGCAATACTAAGGTATAAAGAAAGATAAGGTATAAAAGTTTTAACAGGTAATGAAAAAAAAAAAATCAGTAGAAGATCCACCATTTAATACATGAATCAACTGAATTGATGGTCAGATTCGATAAACAGAGCACGACCACTAAAAGACGAAAAATTACAATAATCAACAGAATATGACAAAGACCAACATTAAAACAAGTCCGAAAATAATAAAGAAGAAAAAAAAATTAATAATAATTGTAATGATCTAACAGATTATGATCACCACACAGTACCTATAGACAATTTGTGTGTGCCCGCTTTACGGCGAGATGTATCACACAACAAGACAGCCGAGCCAACCTTGCCCGCTTATACAAGAATTCCATATATTAATACATTAAAAAAGGAAAACAAACATCAGAGCTGATGGAGATCCAACCAAAATATTCATGAACACAGACCGAAAGATGTAAAAAATCGCACTTATCTTGTATGAAAATAAAACAGTCTCCTTCCTGGCCTGAGATATGGTGCTACAAAAATGGATGTGCCGCTCTGAAGCACTCCACAACAATGTAAAACGATTCGTCACTAGTCCTTCCCTAAACTCCGGTCTGACAGGACTCCATTTTGAATTTTATTGTAGACTCGCAGAAGTCGATCACTTAAAATAGTGACTGCTGGTAAATTGATATTTTCCTCCAATGAATAAAATTCTTCGATAATGCTGGCCTTCTTAATTTTTCCACTGCCGACACCTTGATAATAATGAACAGTTAATTCATAATATATTTCGAAAGTTACTTCAAAAATTTCCTCTCCTCCATTCAAACACCGCTCTGAGCAGATGTGACCTTCACCTTGTCCGTAAGTGGGACGAACTTACGGTAAACATTTGCTTGTAGACCTGGTTTTAAAATAATGTACTTTACGAGTTCAAAATCCACGGTACTTGGCCCCCAAAAAGCTGTGGCGTTCTCCAACTTGCTCTTAGGTTTAATGATTTAATTCATGGAAGAGTAAAACATATTTGCAGTAGCCAAGTGATCATACAAGAGTTCTTAATTACTTGCTACATAAACATCCGCACAAGAATTGAAGAAACGTCCAGCTTATTCACAACACGAACATGTTTATTATGGATAAAACGTATGCTCCCACGAACTACTACTTGTAAGACCTTTTTCAATACACATCGCTAATCCCCCTGGCATAGGGAAAATGCAGATTCTGGCATATTACAGTCTGTCAGTAAATGTCGAGATCCAGTCCTGTAATCAGCTGTATCTCTATGAACATACGAATATATAAGAACCGGGAACATCGCCCGTCTTCCGTCTTTAAACATCACTATATCATTTCTATTCACTCCTCTACCTATCCTGTGAATGAATCAGGCACTCTGTCATTCCAGGATGAACAGACTTACTTCAGAACATATCTATCAAATACACCGACATCTGAAATATCTCCGAGCAATTCACACATCATCCTCCTCCCTGTTCACGACACATCCACTAATGCCCCCTGAACCCTTCGCTATCATTCGCCCACCTTTTGACCTCTCTTGCATACTGATTAGTGACGTCGTCTCTGCCGCAATGCGACGGACGGTAATAAAAACTTGTGGACGAAGCATGTGAATGCTAGTCTTCGCATCGGGTACAATATATTAAGCAAACGCTCTGGATTTGCTATGATGAAAGTAATATTCTGAAAATCCCAGGTCAAATTTCCGGCTCCCAAACAACCAATCCTTTTTGGCTCCGGCTCCCCTCCCTTAGGGCGCCCCCTTTTTGACCACGCGGGCCCAGGTGTACCCCATGACACCCCCCTTCATGGGCCCTGTTATATAGGGCTAACTAGGTATAAAGACTAAACAGACAGACAAACTAGCAGGCAAGGATGCCTAGCATAAGAAAAATAACCAAAACGATAGTTAAACAGAAACACACACAAGCATTTAGATAGGCCGGGTGGCAGTCAGGATAGGCAGACAGACAGACAAACCAGGCAGGTCGACAGACAGGCAGGCATCCATTCAGAGAGGTAGGAAAATTAGTTCAAAATTGAAGATGGAGGGTTTGTTTGGTTTTTGAAACCTGCACTTGAAAACTGGTGTTTGCCGCGTATAAGGGTTACCTGGTTCAACCCGATATGGGTTATAATTAAGGTATATAGTGTTCATCATTCTATATAGCGTGTTACATTGTTGTTTTTCTTGTGTGTTTGCTCTTCCAGGCTGTAATTTATCTGCCGTTTGTTGTGGCATTGTTTAATGTCTATGGTGCAGATGGAGGGTGAAACATAAGCATGAGATGGGTTTTGTTGCTTGTACCAAACTTGTTTCAGCACATTAATTTTGTGTTTAATTTTTATCTGGTCAACAAACGCCAGGACACAACGTGACTTAATAAAGTATTTACTTACTGGTATATCACCACGTGGCGATCTTCCCATACAGTCAAATTGCAGCGTTTTTTTTAAAAACCTATTGTCAAACATTGAGTTATATACTCATTTATTACATGATGAGAAATGAAGCCGTCTATATTCTATAGTAACGATTGTGAAATGTTTTGTTTTATCAGTTAAAAAGTACAGATAATGAATGTATTTTATACTTTAATGCAATGGCGGCTAGTTCCTGCGGAGTAGTGGGACACATCTCCAGCGGAACTTTAAAACCTTTTTATTTTTAAATTTAGCTAGTGGCATATAACAAGTCTGTGTAAATATATTATAACTACTATGATTCTACATCGAACCTTCCTTATGCTGTCTCTCTCTTCCTCACTCTCGCTCTCTCTCTTTCTTCCCATCCATTTTCTCGCTATTTTCTTCCACTCGCACTTCCTTAATGTGCGTTCTGAGTTGTCCGATCGTTTCTGCGCTCGGGTGATGGCTGAGCGCCATCCCCAAGAATGTGAAATAATTGTTTGAAATTCCTTTCTTTCTTTTTTTGTGTGTGTTAAGTTTCAGCAATTTAGGATTGGTCACAACAAACGTAGGAAAAAAAAATATTGCATAAAACTTTGCGTTAGGACGCGGAATAATTTGCGATTACATAATACTTTTTTTGTTGTTGCCACAAAGAATCAATAGAGAGTTGGTTTATTTTTAGGTATTCAGGTTGATGTTTATTATACCCTTTCAAGGCGAAACGGAATAACCCACAAATCCCTGAAAATTAATTTCATTCCCACCACAATCCGTGATTAAATTCTGCAGGCCGGAAAAGGTTGTTTTTCTTTTACATTGGAAAGCGTGTTGAAAACTTACTTAAGAGGGATTTTCCATGAAAACAATAATAATGGCCTTATTGCTCTAATCAAATATTACTTCTCAGTTAGAAGGAAATGAACTTATATTTAATAATCCTCCCTAGGATGTCAGGGCCACTTGAAGTCAAAATTTAGGCATTTTGTTAATTAATGAAAGGAACAGGACGGGGATTTTGTCTGTTTGTTTATTTTACAAGCCGCTCTATCCGGGGACCACTTTGTAAACGGGGAAAAAAAAACCCATCTTTATAACAGGTAATTTTATTCCAGTAGTTATTAAAGTTTCTTATAAAAATTGTTAAATTTTTCAGTATTTCTTAACGTATTAAAAATTACTATGATCTTTTTCGGTTTCTTAAGTTAAAATATTTGAAAAAGAATATAACCTTGTCATAAGTAAAACCTAAACCACCAATAGGATTCGGGCGTTGGCCATAAAACTGGCGAGCGTCCTTTTTAGGGGGGCATTTATGCTAGCCAGTTAAGATAATGTTGGGTCCTATGTTCAAGGGACTTAAAGTAATCTATTCAATCGCTGATCGGGTTAGCAGTCAACAG